>JABWIB010000752.1:83641-100013 GCA_016617825.1 Platyplectrum ornatum | reverse complement strand
ACACTGACATTCATTTTACCTCCCCTGCAATTCAACATGGTTTTACCCATGAGAGTGTAAGTCATGAGTGTAAGTCATGAGAGTAAAAAGCTGAATCCAGCCTAATATCTTTATAATCAGGGNTAGATAAAAAAAATGTGTTTACTGGATATTTCAATCTTTTATAAAATCAATATAATTCACTTATATCCGGTAGAATAGTTTGCTAAATACAGTCAATTCATAGCTTAATATTTATTCATAGAATATGCAAACATTATTAACATTTATACAAAACATGGACATCACTCTACAAACTGTTCACAGAGCAATCAGATAAATCAGAGCAGTTAAACTGTTGGTAAGATAATCCGCCAACAGTTCTTCAAAACTAGAAAAAAAGTTTGTTTGCTCAGAAAGCATCAAAAACATATCTCAAAGGAAGTTATGAGACTCACAGCTGCTATGTTCTAGTAGATAACCAAGATTTACAAAAGAAAGAGAGAAAAAAAGAAAGAAAAAAGGTTTTTAATTCCCAGATGAAATCAAGTTAATTTGTGTATAATTAGACATTCGGACAAATGAAAATTATACATAATACAAATGTTACATCTTGATATATTACCTAAAATATCTATCAAATAAATATGTATATACAATTTCAGACAAAGATACAATTAATATAGTCTTCAAATTTAGCCACTTTGATCAAATATTACACCCCTTATTATAAAGAGATACGTACCCAAAATTATTGAATTAATGAATTTTAATTATTAAAAAACTGAATAAAAGAAAATAATAATAATGATGATAAGCCTTCCATCTACAGGTGCCAGATCCAATCATTCCCTGTACCGTTTTGAAGGAGAAGGTAAGTCTGCAATTTGCAGGAGCTAGATAAAATCATCACCAGCAGTGTCTCGGAAGGTAAGGTAAGATTTTGATCTATCCATTCTCCATATGAACTTGTGAACTCTGCTTGTACTATCTAGCTCGGGCATCACGACTAAGAGAACGGCCTATAGTACTACCTGATCAGTATCCCGCCAAATGAAGAGAAAAGAGTAAGACTATGTTAAAATTAACAGCTCCTTGGTTTATGAAGTTACACCTATTACTTCTTTTTTTAATATATACATATACATTTTCTATAATTTTTGACATATATGCTGTTTGATATATAACAGGTGCCATTTAGGGTTATATATTTCTGACAGTGGTGGTTATATAAATCACACCCGGTGTATTACATTATATATTTTTATTGCATTATTTAAATATAATCACATAATATTCATATTGTGTTTGTTATGTAATTAGTGTTCACAATGAGTAAATATTCATAATGTACATTTTAAACAAAATTATTTTGTATCCCTAATGCCCATGGTAAATGAGCATTTATTTATAAGCTATTNAACATGGGAGTACAATTTATTTGTCTACATTCAAAGGCACTATGTTTTGCTTAGGGAATTAAATTATACAAATAAAGAAGCAGAGAAATGTATAAATAAAGATTCTTAATCATATTTGTAATCATTGTAGTATTTATTGTATATTTGGGCTAATCTGCAGTCAACAAAAAACTAATTTATACAGGTTAGTTATATATGTATATATATATATATATATATATATATATATATATATATATATATATTGTATATAGTTATCATATAATATCATGCGTTTCACTTGAGATAATCCCTTTTGTTTTTGGTTTTATAATGGATAATATGCTTGGATAATATGATCTGGGATTTAGAAGCTGAGATTACTGCAATAATTAACCTCTGAATAACATCTACTAAAGCTGTATTTCCAGAAGATTACATAAGTAACTAGAATTTTATAAAAATGNTAAGAAAATATTTCTACCTCTCTGAAGAAAATTTCTACTGTCCATAGGCACAAATTATCTGGTAACAATTTCAATAAATGTTAGTGTTTGCATNCAGGGAGAATACTTTATTNTTGCATGTTGCACACAGATAATGACCAGCGTTACTGTTACACTGTTATTACACTTGGGCTAGAAAACATCTTCTCTCAACTTTATATTGTTTGCTACTAATACATTGAATTCCCCTGCAATTCAATAAGGTTTTGCCCCCTTTTGAGTGCCTAAAGATCTGAATCTGGTCCAGTGGAACAGAAATGATGGCCCTTAAATGCAAAAGAGCGATTACAAGAGTGCACTGTAGGTTTCTGTATTTACCGGTATGAAATCTTTAACTGTATGGAAATTTTATTGTAACCTATTAAAAATATAATAAAAAATCGAAAACAATTTAAATCAGCCTAAAAAAGGTAATTTTACTCTGCAAAATCCACATCAGCCTCCTTTGATATGGACTGAGGCTCTTGAATACATCAGTAATNACCAGATCTTTAAAAATAAAAGGAACATTAATGTAAATCCCTGCGTCAGTCCCAATCAATACTATGAATGGGCAACTTAGGATANGGGTTGTGCTATGCTAATGCTATTTCAACGTATCCCTTGTATCCATTAGTATCGATTCAGAACACTACCCATTGATCTGAGAGATTACTAGGGATTATCTACACGCAAGTAGAAGATTGCAGTAGTCTGGGTAGTTTATAGGAAAGTGGATAATATCCCAGCTTCACATGCATGAAAGTAATTTAAGCTATACATGCACCCCATCATATACATGTAATATTATCCTGTATGTCCATTGAAAACCCTTTTGAAATAGTTATATCCATTATAGAATATTTAGTGAATACTTCACAGCTATATGGTGCACTTATTTTGGTAACAGACATCATAAATTCTAAGCAAATATTTACAATCCACAGGCATGTTTATTAATCTCATTTATTGTTTTTTTTCTTTTTTTTTCTACATTTTCACTACTGAATTTAATGTTATCATTTTTATGTTTTAATTCATACCTAATAAACTTATGAGGTTTTTAAATATCTTGCCTGTCATATTCAGTGTACTCCCTCTATTAAACCAACGTTTCTTGCTATGTATATACATTTTGGTAATTCAGTCATTATCACACAATGCACAGGCAAACATGATTGTTCAATAAAACAAAATTGGAATTAACCAACATACTTACAATGCATATGTATATTTAAAGAAATACTTTTAGATGTAATCAATGTATTATTATTATTTAAATATAATGTATATCACAATAATTATAATGGGTTTCATTTAGAAAGCATGTATTTTCTTAGCAGGATGTTACTGCATAGCTGATTTGGTCTGACCATAAGGAACTGAAATTTGCTTGTTCTTATTTTGAAGAAATATATTGTACATTGATGTCTTACGTTATAGCCAAGGAAGGATCCCATTTTACTTTCTACCCATAGAGTTTTCTCTAGAACTGAATTACTTCTTCAATCCAGCATTGCCATGTATATAATACATGCAGGCATAATAGCTTTCTTTAATCCCATTTCCTTAGTATAACAATGAATAAAACAATCACTGAATTTGTTATAGTGGGATTTTTAAACTCAGTGTTGCACCAGCCTTTGTTCTTTCTCCTGCTTTTTGCTTATTTTCTAATAATTACTGGGAATACGACAATAACGGTGGTGATATGGTTAGACTCACGTCTTCACACACCCATGTATATGTTTGCAGGAGCTCTGTCTTTTCTTGATNTATGTTACACTGCTGTAATTATTCCAAATATGTTGGTTATATTTTGGATTGGCAGAGTGAACATTACATTCAGGTCTTGCCTACTTCAGATGTATTTCTTCCATTCTATGGGAATAACTGAGAATTACCTTTTGACAGTTATGGCTTATGATCGCTACTTGGCAATTTGCAACCCTCTTCAATATTCTGCTATCATGACCTCTAGATGTTGCAAGTATCTACTGTTTGGATGCTGGTTGTGTGGCTTTATGAGTCCAGTAACCAAACTCATATTAGTATCTTTGTTGCCATTTTGTAAATCAAATGCTATATATCATCTTTTCTGTGACTTATCTNCACTTCTACACCTGGCTTGTGCAGATACTTCTCTCAATGTTATTGTTGACTTTGTCATTAATTCATGTATCATAATATTAACTTCTGTATTTATTGTCCTGACCTACACTAAAATTATGGTAACAATAATGAGGATGACAACAGTATCAGGACGCAAAAAGGCCTTTTCAACATGTGCAGCGCACATCAGTGTTGTGCTAATATTCTTTGCAAGTGTATCTTTTATGTATGTCAGACCACAGAAAATGTATACGCCACAATATGATCAACTGGTAACAATAAATTACACTGTTTTAACACCACTTTTAAACCCTTTAGTGTATAGTTTAAGGAATGATGCAATTAAGAAAGCGCTTAAAAAATGTTTAGCCCAGAGTAAACAAAAACGTTAGTGTGTACTGACACAAGATCCTCAGAGCAATGATTTCCATTTCTATATCTGTATTGAGACACCTTGTGCACAACTATTTTATTGAGGCATATGACTGCAGCAAAGGTTTCTGGGAACAATTTGTAAANGATCCACAGGAAACTGGAAATCATTGGACCTGATCCAAAGTGGGGCATCCACCTGGAAAACAGGTGAATGCCCAGGGAAAAGCCAAACTATTCATGCAAACATAGAGATGGCAATTGAAAAAAATTATGTAAATAGATATTTTTAACGCTGGAAAACCCAGCATTAAAAGATACATTTACATTATTTTTACTATTAATAGGCAGGAATATTAACTGCAGTGGCTACTATGTCTACATGGACTGTGAAGCCACACTAGTCTGGATCAGGTCACATTGGGCCAGATTCAGCTTTTCACTCTCATGACTATTACACTCTCATGGGCAAAACCATGTTGAATTGCAGGGGAGGTAAATTTAATTAGTTGCAATCAGCATAACAAGTGACAGCTGATATTTCCTAGTCCTAGTCTAAAAACAGTGTAACAGTNTAGTCTAAAAACAGTGTAACAGTAACGCTGGTCAGTATCTGTGTGCAACATGCAACAATAAAGTATTCTCCCTGCATGCACACACTGACATTCATTATACCCCCCTGCAATTCAACATGGTTTTGCCCATGAGAGTGTAACTCATGAGTGTAAGTCATGAGAGTGAAAAGCTGAATCCAGCCCATTGTGTACATGGATATTCTGCAGCTGACTGAGATGTCAGATGGTGAGTAGAAAGACACCTGGGCCTATATTTACTAAACTGCAGGAATGGAGAAGTTGCCCATAGCAACCAATCAGATTCAAGAGCTCAGTTTAATTTTACATACTAAAGAATGTGATCTCAAACTGGTTGCTATCGGGAACATCCTCAATTTTCCAATCCTGCAGTTTAGTAAATTTAAGCCAGGGTCTTTTGACAAATGTCGGTGTGTACCCAGCATTATGGTAATTAATAGTAAATTGAAATTGTGTAAGATTGTGATGCATTTGAAAGTCTTAAATATAAAATTCACGTGTAGTTCTGTAATGTCAAAAATTTGCCTCAATATTGCCAGATTATCAGGTGTGTGTTGTAACACATGATAATAATAGCTAAATCTCTTTGATCATGCATGAACTATAAACTATTATACTAGAAAAGGCAAGCTTCCATTACCATCATAACAACATGGATAATGAATAATTAATATGAAGAATCTACTATTGTATGTTAGCAGAAAGTTATATGTAGAAAATATTTTAGATCTGAATGAGCACTTCTAAATATGTTTACAACCTCTATAACATTATCACTACTATCTCTCCACCAAAATGTTTCCACTCTGCAATCTGATACATGGCAGCAGTTGAAGATTTGCAGATTATCAGTTACATAATTTTAGTACATGACATTTAAAACAATAGACCCAGATTTCCACTGACACTGTGCCTGGAGCACAAACGTTTAGGTCTTATGTGGTTATTGAAACCCCAGGAATGTTGACACTGTTTGCTGCTGGGTGGTACACACAAGATGCAAAGCTATTTTAAGTTTGCCAGACAAGGGTACCTAATATTGTATATAGGTAAGAATGCAATGGTTTCATCCACAAGGCCCTTAATGACATCCATCCTATGCTGGCTATGCTGAGTAAACACAATATGATATATTTTTGTTTTATATTAATATCAATGGTTTATAACCACTGATATGTTTTTGAACCTGGTTTAGCCAGAGATCTGAGCAGCAAGCTCTGAAATTGGACACTGAATAGCACGACTATGATCGCTGGACAGCAGGCTCCAATATAGGAGACCTAAAGGAAGGGCTTCTGGATTATCTTCTCCGCAGGCCAGAACACAAGGGTTGGCAGGGAGCAGAGCAGAGCTTGGGTTGGCAGCCCAGCAGGGTGGCACTGTAAGTTTAGTCTAATGACTGGGCAGATTGGTATGTCAACCCATTGAGATTAGGTTTAGATGTGGTTGTAGAAGTGACCTGGGACTACCTCAACTGTGGTTATAGGGGCACATACCACAGTATCAAAAATTGAAGAGCACAGTGCTACCTACCCTGATAAGGTCAACTGGAAGGCATAAGGGCTCAACACTGAATGATAAAGTATCAACTGTCCACACTGTTTATGACATTTGTAATGTATAGGGCCACAAGTTATTTGGCTGCTCTGTAATTGATTGCCCATACTACTTGTTAAATAGCTTGACCTACATTTTATCTATTCGTTTTATCTGGGGTTTTAGTAAAGTTCCCAATCACTGCTGCTGTTTAATGCCATAGACCCTACATTGTGACATCTTCTGTTACATGCAGAGTAGCCAGATAAATATAGAAAATAGGCCACAGCAATGGGACACTGCATCAGTCATGACAAGGTTTATTGCCAGTCAGTGTGTGTAGACTGGTCATTGGAGGCTGGGCATGCCTGTTAAAACAGGCTGGCATTATGGAGGTCAAATTTTTTTTTTGACAGAGAAGACAATCCTTTGTATACTTTCTGTATCAGTGGACAGTGGAAATTTAGTTTTTATTTAAATTTGAGTTATTATTTAAATAAATGTATTTTTATATTCAAGTGTTTATTGTAATTTTTCTATGCCAAAAATTACAGAAATTATATCTGTATTTCTGCAAAGAAAAAAATGTGTTACTTTTATTTAATTTGTATGCATTACCCTTTGACACACTGTGGATGGCAAGAAGAGCTTTACTAAGTTAGTTCTATTCATACTAGTGTTGTTTTAATTGGGGACCTACAGTGTCCACCAGATTTTCCAATATAGACCTAGTGGTGGTTTCCAGTGCAGGCGAGCCACAATTTCATTAATTTTATTTGTCACTGTATTTTATATGTTTTACATGCACATACTTGCATGCACATCTATTAGGAACAATGTCACTGTATACTGCCCCCTCCTTCTGTACACCGCCCCCTCCAGGCAGCCCAGCGGGCACCATGGCGGCAGTCAGATGCTTCTTTATAACCAAAAGGGTCAGAGTGGAGGGCAGAAGCAGGGGTGTTGCTAGGTGCCATTGTGTCTGGACCACGGGTATGTTGTGTGTCAGTGGGGTGAGAGTTACATCTGGGTAATACCATGATGAGTGTCAGGGGGTAAGATTTACACCTGGGTAATACAAAGATTAGTGTCAGGGGGTGAAAGTTACACATAGGTAATACCATGATGACTGTCAGGGGGTTAGAGTTACACCTGGGTAATGCCATGATGAGTGTTAGTGGGGGAGAGCTACACCTGGGTAATACCATGATGGGTGTCAGGGGGGTGAGAGTTACACCTATGTAATATCATGATGAGTGTCAGTGGTTAGTGTCTCTGCTTACTATTACTGTAGCCTGGGAGGGCCTGCAGAGATACCACAGCCAAACCACAGACGTGCAGAGAAAGCAAGGAGGAACGGCACGACCGGACAGGGAGAACCAAGATTCCACATCAGAGTCCAATAATTGATGAATTGGCACAATAATTGTTCTGGTGGATGGCCATTTTTATAGTAATAAAATCTAGCAAAGTACATATGGCACAGACCAATGCCACTTACCAAACCAATCAACACTGGTAGCAAAAGTGTTTAAATAAAAAAACCAAGAGTAAACAAATAGATTTACACAGAGAAATCTAATAATCTTTAAAGAAAAAAAAAGATAAACATAAAAACATGTAGTATTTGCTTATTTATATATTGTCTTTATTATTAAAGAATTTAGATATGATACAATTGCAAATATATTTCAATAAAATGTGATGGAGAGGATTTGTCTTAGACGCTTTGGTTGATTCTTCAGTTAATNAGACCTTGGGGAATGAGCGTACCATATCCAGAGAGGCTGCTTCAGTTGCTATGCCACACAGGTTAACATTACGCCTCATCTTTATATAGCCATCTTCACCCCACTCCTGGCCCCAACTGTGTGTACAAAACAAAAAGCATAATGTAAGGATGAGATGATACTTCATGAAATCAAGTTTATACACTAGCATCATATAATGATTAGTGTATATTAATGAGATAGATGTATATTACCAGAAACACTGCATTATTTAAACATGTTTGAATCTTGTTTTTGAAAATATTTCTTATAACTTTATAACTTCTGAATGTATATACTATACTACTATATATACTCTTCTAGATATATTGCTACTTAAAAGACAAGGAAAGCTATTGAAATATCTCCCCCATCCCCTTTAAAAATTGCATCCCACTAAAGTAGTATCAATGCAGAGTTTCTGGAACAGCTGCAATGCTTATATGTTCTGGAAACTGTGTCACTTACCATATAATAACCTGTTACTGCCAATGATAAATGGTAAGGAAGATACCATAAGAATATACGGCACTGTGACAGGTCAAGGTTCTCTCACAATGACACATATCTTATTATATTTTGTAGTCATGTTAAAGAAAAAGGTTGATGTGGCCTTAAGCTTTCTATCTGTTATACTATATAATAATGTTTATGTTATGTTATGGTATTAGTGCACAATACCTTTGAATACCTCATGTGACAGACACTATAATACTTGGACATTGAAAATTAACATTACACACATACCTGTTCTTTACTATCCAGTAATCTATATCCTCATCTTCCTTGTCATCATGTTCTGTGCCATACCCCACTATAATGACGGCATGATTCGGTTCTTCACCACAGTCACCAGTAAAGATACCTGGTACAACAGAAAATAAATAGTCTAGTGCACAGCT
This sequence comes from Platyplectrum ornatum, assembly GCA_016617825.1. Taxonomy (NCBI): domain Eukaryota; kingdom Metazoa; phylum Chordata; class Amphibia; order Anura; family Limnodynastidae; genus Platyplectrum; species Platyplectrum ornatum. Next base: position 90,865 of record JABWIB010000752.1, on the reverse strand, counting down.
TCCAGGTAATGCAATGCAACAAAAAAAACTGTTAAAATCTTAATACATACAGACAATTCTACATTTGCTGTAAATCAACAATTAAAATATCTATCTATCTATCTATCTATCTATCTATCTATCTATCTATCTATCTATCTGTCTATCTATCTGTGTGTCTGTCTGTCTCTCTAGCAACATTATATGTGCAGCCCAGTCTTTTCTAATGACTTCGAAGCTGTTGCCAGGTTATTGGTAAGCAGCTCTCAGCAGTCCGAGTAGACAGACATCAATGTGGTTGGACCACTTGAGACGTAACTACACATTACTATAAATACATTTTATTGACCTCACAATTATACTCTTATTTTACATTTATCTACATAATGGGAGGCATTAGGATGACACTATCAATTAAGGACTGGGATGAGTTTCAAAGTACATTCTGTGCCCCCCACTTAGTGTGTACTGATGGAATAAGCATAAGATGGGATACTTAAATTGGTCATGTGGTTCAAATCTGGACATGTGGATTTTTAATTCTCTGTATCTTTTGATCAAATATTAAAGTCTGTTTTGAGGTCTGTATTGAATATATTACAAGGAACATATTTGAATATTATAATATGCACATACAATTTAATGATTTGTAATATCCCAGTACATTGCAGCTTTCACCAGAACAATTTCCAATAACTCTTATGCAGTGTCACATTTTATATTTCAGCATCCGTAAAAGTTCATACAATTTGTAGAATGTTCATCATTATATTAGTCATATTGTTTTTTCTGTTCCTTACGGAACTAAAGAAAATGAATACTTAATACTTGCACTAACGTACCATTTTTATACATCATCAAGTCTTCACTTGCATCAATTCCTACAGTAATAGGTCCATCTAGGGCCACAGATGATGCCATATTGTCTTCTCCGGGCAGAACGTAGAATTTGGTAACATTAAACATTACAGCATTGTCCGGCTTGTATAAGCAGGTGAATTTCTGTAGGAAAAGATGGGCAATATAAAAAAATCATCAGCAATATGGGTTAATAATCACCAGTTATATAAAAAAAGTTATCTAACTATCATATATCCATAAACCTATGTCATTTCTATATGTTTGTCTATCTACTGTATCTATGTGTTGACAAATCTAAGGGTTAGATTTACTATTCTACATTTTTTAAAGCGCTTTATAAACTGCTAGTGATGTACGTTGTTTCTAAATGAACAAAGCAATGACTTTGCTGTCCAATAAGAAGAAAACTGTTAGCACCCCCCTCCCCGTCACATTGACGCTTGTAGAACTTGAATGCGCAGTACATTTATTTTATTTATTTATTTATTAACAGGTTTTTATATAGCGCCATCAGATTACGTAGCGCTTTACAATTTAACATTACGTAGCGCTTTACAATTTAATAGTACATCCTCATTAATAATAATATTAAAAATAAAGGAAGCATTGTGTATGACAAGTGTTCTTTTTAGGACGGTGTGACGTGTCCTATCCAATGTTCTGACTGTATGATTCTCATACATCCCACCCATCGCACATGCACGCTCAGAAAAAGCTTCTTGTGAGTGAAAAATGAGGACCCTGTTCAATAATATTAAAATGGATTATAGAAATCAGTGGTTTTACCTTCTGTGAATACTCATAATCTTTGGCCAACATGACACCATTTTGGGCTACATAGTGCAAAGCTGTTTTTGGGAAACCTCCACAGCAGCCTTCATTTGCACTATCGCAATCTACCAGTTGCTGCTCGCTCAGTTCAACCAGCTCTTTTTCCTTGATGCAGTAATGTGACTCAATTACACCCACCTTAATAAAAAATAAAACGGATTGTCAATAACTGCATTAGATCAGAATAGAATTGCTTAGTCTGAGTATTTTGCTTTATGATATAAACCATTTTGCATATCATACATGTGTTAGCCGGACAGTTCCAGGATTTGTTTATATTAGGAGATGGGATTAGAGTGGCATAGTAGGTGGACTATGGGCAGGACTTGGCAGGGCTTTTTTACCCGGCCTCATCCTGCCCAACGTTGGGAGGTATGAAATTGGCATATGCTTATACTCCAACAATATTAGATCTGGTTACTTTGCTCTGCGGTGCGTGTATTTGCCATTAAAACAACTGTCATTTCCCCATAAACAATGCATGTAGGGAATGCATCTAATGCAACTATGAAAATGATGTTAAAGTAATATTAATTAATTCACACTGTGATCACAATTTTAAAGATAAAGACACATTATTGAGGTCACTAATCATTATATATAAATCAATCATGTTTCTATTTTCAAAATAGTACCAAACCATGATTCGTGGATTGTTAAGTAAATGAGTTTAAATAAGATTTGTGCAGATAGAACGTTTAAATTACCGTTGCAAATGCCCAGCAAGATCCACAAAACTCCCCTTGATTTTTAACCTTTGTCACGCAGTCTGATTCTCTCCAGTCAACTGAAGCAGGTAAATCAAGGTTTTTTGCATGAACCTGTATAGGGATATTTTTCTGAACTGACGATCCTTTTTTTGAAGAAAGACAGTTTCTGGAGCTCCGTTCCTCGGATGTCTGAAACAATAACATTATACCATCAACTCCCATATATCGAACTGTACATATGTTATAGTATTTGTATTTATAATACATTTATGTTATATTTATGTATACTTTAAACATAAAATTCTGCCAACTATCTTTATCTGCAATTGAAGGTTATTTTAAAAATGAGAAAATGTTTTTATATCAAGAAACTCATCTTATTACTTTTAGTTGCATTTTAAATATATCACTTTCATGAAAAATAACTTAGTAACACATATCATATATAAATGGGAATAAATAGTTTTGGGACTACTCCACCATTGCAGGTTTCAGTATGCAATGTGGCGATCACTGTATGTCTTTTTGGTACTGTACTGTTGAAAGTTGCCCATGCCTGTACAATAGCTTATCTTGTAAAATAATTGAATTGTACAGTAGATAAACATTTGATGTTTGTAAACTCACCATGTCTGCAAAGTGATTCATTTCCATGGTATATTTAGTCAGACCCTGCTCATACAGTGCATTGTGTTTCTGCACCTTCTTCCATGTTTCCTCCCAAGCTTTCCTCCGAAACAGCTCATCACGAGCAGAGACATACTTCTTTTCTGCAGAGTGTGTTACATACAATCAACACTGTGGACCTCATCCAGACTTTACGTAGTATTGACTTACTCGCGACTTACTCACGAGTAGGCAAAACCATGTTGAATAACAGGGTTGGTAAAATTAATGTTATTCTTCTGACCAGTGGAAACATCATCTCTCACCTCTAATACTGTTTGCAATGAATGAAATTTAACTCCTTTGCAATTCAACATGGTTTTGCCCACTCATGAGTAAGTCAGTAGTACTTGTGTTTTTAAATGTAATATGGTAAATGCAATAACGGTTATTATTGTTGAAATCACTGGTTGAAGTGGAAAGTGGAAGTGGATACTAAATAACAGACGTGAATAAACATTTATAGTTTTTCAATTAAGTCAGTGGAACTGATGGTGTAACATACCCGCCCCCACTTTAAGCCCTGGTTCAAAAACAATTTAAAAAGACAAAGATATATACAGTATATTACATTGAGTATATATATATATTTATGCACTAATAAACATGCTAGTTCTATTTTGTTACGTCAGCTGTCATAATTATGGGGTTATGCATCTCAGTTATAAAAACTACTCTTTTACAACCCACTTATCCCGTATAGTTTTGTATACTTCCTAACAATACATTTACTTATACCTAGTCCACTATTAAAGTGTTATTTTATTTAGTGCATAAATACTTTAGAATTTGCTTTGAAGAGCTATGTTTCCCATATAAGTGATCATTCAGCCTGCATATTACCATATCTGGATTTCCATGCATCCCATTCTTGGTTAAGGACATGTGAAGAAGTGACACATATGATCAGTGCTGACAAAACACACAGTTGCTTATCCAAATACATCCTAAAAAAGATAAATAATATTGTTGTTATGTAGATATAAACTTCTTGTTATTCTATTATTGTTCAAAAGGAGTCACTATATGGATAGTGTTTATTGTTACAGAGTTGAATATAGCTGGCTTTTTAGATCCAGTAATATATCAAATAGAAATATTCAAATTGCATCATATTCACAATGATGTACACAGTCATTGTTTTACATTGATATGTTGCTATTTCCACAGCATTATTTAGCTTTTTTCAACCCATAAATATTTTGATTTTTTTTTTATAAAGTAACAAAGATCACAGCAAGCATTTTAGATGTTGCAATCTATGGATGATCCCATGTAATGCCTAAAGTCTAAATCTAGTCCATTGATTTAAAATTTAAATTGTGTATTTATCTTTGTTAGTTCTTATTAGTGATGGTAACATTGATGGTAATGAAATCTTGCCTTCTCTAGGAGAATAGTTTACATAAAATGCATGAACACAGACATTGCACATGTTACTGACCTGAGTGGCAAGTTTCCAGAGGCTGTAGCTCAAGCTCTGTCATTCTAAATCTATTTATATTTTCAAATAGTCTTTATCACAGACATCTGCCCATGAGTAATGTTTCCACTCTACAATCTGATAATGTTTAACAGTTGAAGCCTGGATGATGATAAGATACATTGTTTTAGTACATGTCAGTTAAAGGAAAATACTTTTAATGTGGGAATATGTTATCAATGACTACTAGTAATTATAGCATTAGGACTGGTCTTTTCAACACCCAGTTTGTCTATTATTAACCTTTTTTGATTTATTGTAATTGATGCATTTTAGTCACTGGATATGGATGTGTTGTCTATTAAACGTCATCTCAGAATCATATAATGTGCTAAGTTTTGTAATATGTTATTGATAATGGGCCAGATCCAGTCCTTGGAATCGGCTCATTATCCGTCTTTTTCCTCAGACTATATTTCTGTAAATCTCTGTAATTTATTAAAATCAGATGGATGCCTAAATCTTTTAATCAGGTCCCCTGTTGAGGGATGAGAACCTGGTCTGAAGGCATTAAACCTACCCTTCTTAATCAGGAGGTAGGCTGTAATGTTTATAAACCTAATGAAACCTATAGTTTAGTTCCTCAGTACTGGGAGTAGAGACTGCTGCTCCCCATGTGAAACTTGGAACCTGCCCAATGAAAGCTATGCTCTGTACCTGTGTGTGTTAGGTTCTGAATTGACTACAGTGTTTTGCTGTATAAGTGGACTATGATAATAATAAAGCCGCCTTTATGCTGACCACTGTCTCCTGTCTCTTCCTTTAGTCTGCCTATCTTTAAGGGGTTATCTTGTCTGACATTCTCACAAGAATAACAAACCAGGCCTAAAGAATCTTTATCTTGTTAAACTGTCATTACACTGTGATGCTTTTGTAAACTGGAACAGAGCGAGACTGAGATAGAGAGTTATACCTACTGTGGCGTTGTTAAAATTCTGGCTGAATATATGGCACATTAGAATATTCTAAATACCGATACACTGTACTAAATGCATGTCATTGTCTTTTAAAATATTTGTGTGTAATCACGTTATATTTATATATGTATTTTTAATAATTTCTCTCTGCCCAGTGGGAATGTTCACTTCAATGAGTTTTTAATGTATATCACTAGAAAATGTAATATATGTAACATATCCATGTTGGAAGGAATCGCCAGCTGTTAAAATTATTTACACAATTTGCTTTGTGAACACAGGCAGGAATCAATCAGCTACCTCCCGAGACACAGTCCATCTACCCACAGAGTTCTACAACTCACTTGCAGAGTTATAGTTCATTATTTCCCTCCTAGACCAGTGGTTTCCAAACTTTCTCAGTCAAGGCACCCTTAGGGTCTCCATAATTAAAATTTTTCAAGGCACCACTAAGACAATATAATTTAATTTTTTTTAGGTTTTTGAGAAAAAATACTGTAATAACTATTTAGGCAAAGACAGAAATAATTCAGGTTAATATTAGCTCCTATCCAAGTGTCCTATACAAGACGTAAAATTGCACTTCTAAGACACACTAGCAACGTGGCACCATGTTGGAAAAAACATTCTGTTGCACCCTAATGCGAGCCGTGCGGCACCCTAGGGAGCCTAGGCGCACAGTTAGGGAACTGCATTTAGCAGTTTCAAGCTCACCATCCCAGCAAGATCACTAATATTCCCAGCCATGTTTGGCCTTGGTTAATATCTAGAGATTGGCTGCTTGGATGAAACTGTTTGACCCCTTTAAAAACTTACAATTTATTTGTTGCTATTTGCTAATTACAGCTTAATTTTTTGTCCATTGACACCTGTCCATTCTGGTGGATTGTATTGTTTTTATTTATTTCATATTTTATTCAGAGGTGTACTTACCCTTTGGCCAGGATGGCTCTCACCAGGGGATAGAATCACATAATACTGTCATGACTGACTGGCATAAACAGCATCAGCACTGAAAACTGATTGGGGTTAACGTAGTTTCAACTAGTAGTGTATAGAATGAATGAATTATGTATTAGGTATATGTTTTAGGGACTCAATGGCCTAAATTTATAAGAAGGGAGATTGCAGGGATATTCAATAGTGAGGAAGTTGATTTAGGAAATTCAGATGATACCATTTTTAATTTGTAATGATTAGAGCAAAAAATATAATTTATTATAATACAGGGCTCAAAGTGGGCCGNTATATCCCGGTATGGCATACTGGGACTTCTCCCGCTAAGCCCCACCCCTTTCTAAGCCCTGCCCCTTCAGCACTGGAGGAGAAATTTTAGTTTTAAAAAAATGCTGGTTCGTAGGGGGCGGGGCTTATGTAAGGGACGGGCTTAGCGCCATACAGCCACCTTACAATCCCCACTTCGAGCCCTGCTATAATATATTCACATATACTCACTATTATAACTAGTATGTGTAATATGTGATACCCCAGAGATGCAGAGGTCTCATATAAAGAAACTATATATAAGAGTTTTGTAAAACTTTATTTAAAGAAAAGCAATTATATGCTTTATTAATACTGAATTAATACTCTGTATCAGTAGTGGAGTTAGTGTTGTGCTAGGTGTTTTGGCCCTGCCGGCTTGCTGTAGTCAGTTGGAGTGACAGTTGGCAGTTGGTGGCAGGACTGGAGGAGGCAGGATCGCATACCCTGGATTATAAGGAGGGATCTATGTTACCTGGATTATAAGGAGGGATCTATGTTACCTGGATTATAA
>JABWIB010000752.1:59719-75302 GCA_016617825.1 Platyplectrum ornatum | reverse complement strand
AAAAAATCCTTTGATTGAAACAATTTATCTTATAGTGTATGGCCAGCTTTAGCTTTCATGCACAAGCCCCATGAAAATTGGGTTGATGCATAAATCAATCGCTTCTCACGAAGGTTTTTCCCCTTACGCAAACAGTGTAAAGGACAAAACTTGTGTCTCTTTAGCTCTGCGGCTCATAGAGCCGCATATAAAATGACACAATTTCTAAGTTNACTAGCTTTTTCCGTCTTTGCACAGCATTGAATTGGCCCCNATGTGCTCATATTATAGAGGAGATGATTTGTTCAGGATTTAGACAGAGAAGGAAAATACATGTACAAATGATCATAGCCATTAAATCATTTTTTAATTCCCCTCCTAGGCCTACAAATTAGCTGATATAATAGAGTGAAAAAATTAGCTAGACCATTGGTTTCGTTCTTTTTTCCCCAAAGGGTCTCATGGTAAGTGAACTAGGCTTGTCACATTTCACCCCTAGGCCCAGTGACTTGATGGGACAATGCAAAAACCACATGCTAATGTATTTTAAATAGCTAATTATTACTTTAATGAGAAACACAAGAAGACTGATGCACATATTCCTAAACAACTTTACTTTATTCTATGCTTTTATTATTATACTATAATAAATGAATACAATAAAAAAGAACATTTCAGAACATTTTCATTTGGCTTTAGTAGCTAACAGAATTATTTACAGTAATTATGTTTTTATTATGTTTGTTTTATTTGCTACCATTGTTGGTATCTGAAATCATGTATCTGTGTAGCATAAAAGTAAATTATCACACTACGTTCAAATACATACAGAATTTACCACTATTGACATTAATACATAATACAAGATAAAGGAATATTGGAGAACAAAAAAATGAGTATAAGTATTTAAGCCTGGGTTTAGGGTTAGGCTGTCCCTGGCATCAATGAACATAAACGACCACACTTTACATGAATCATTTCAATACAGTTCACTGCATAGAAATTTTTGTGTCAATGTAATAGATTCTCTACAGAAAGTGNTTCTTAAGATTATAAACATTTGTGTTTGCATATTGTTATGTGTTGCATATTCTTATAACATACAAGTAGACAATTCAATTCTGTATCAGCCGACACAAAACATCTCTGCCTGCCATCATAATATGATCTTGTAAGCCTATTACAGATAAAATGCTTTATTTCCTTTGNAAATACCCAGCAAAATCCTTAAAAGTCCAATTTTTCACCTCTGTCACACACAGGGCCACTGACACGATCACCCGGGACCCCCCCCCAAGACACCACAACGTCAAAACTTCAGTCTGGGAGGCCGTCAAGCCTATTTAAACTCACTTAGATGCCAATAATGGTGAGTTCAGGCAGGCTGCCGGCAGGGGCCTTCACACCAGTACAGGGTGCCAGGCCCCTGCCGGGGGATGGGGGGACGCCCGGGACACACAGTTTGAGTCCCTCCAGTCAACTGAATTTGGAATGTTGAGGTTTTCTCCACTGATATCAGTGGTGCACGCAGGTGGTTCCAGTAGCACAGAAACCCCTATTCTGAAAGAAAAAAAATAATAAATATGTTTAATTNGTTAAATGCAGCCGCTCTGTGTGTCACTCATAATCATCAATTCATGTTAACATTGTTATGTTCTATGAACTTGTGTTTTACTATCTGGCTCCTAGGGGCAGTCTTGCGTCCAGGTCTTGTGCCTTGCATNTAGGGGTTGTTGTTGGACTCTTTTGTTGTTGCCTTAATAAGCTGAGACCTGTAAATCCTAGTAAAATAGGACTACTCCACCCTGTCCAATTTGATGGTCATTATTATTCTCACCCTGTTACCTGCCAGTTGTGTGCTCCCTGACCTGCTGCCCCTTGTTTTCCTGCTATATTTATGGTAACCCTTTATTCCAGTTATTGTGTATTTTGGTCTTGTTCACCCCTTTGTATTTATTATTCTGTTTCCCATTTGTATTTATGTATACTTTGTCTTGCATGTGATTGCCCCTTGTACATCATTATCCAGTGTCCAATTGTACCTGTGTTTGTAGTTCTTCAGTGTTTATTGATTATGTTGCTTCAGTTCACTCTCTACCCATTTACCAGTTCCTTTTGTGTATACTAATAAACTTGTGTTCCAGTTTCTCACTTGTGTCTGGTGTTTAGTGTGCAGCTATATCAGAGGCTGTCTTCCAGGGGCTGTGATCTGCTGGGTGCTGCAGCTTAAGTCTGTCCACACCATCTCCCTAAATAAAATACACTGGATTTCCAGTTATGTTGCAGGGACACCACACTTTTAATGTGTATTTAATGTGTGATGTCTTCCTTTTTAATGTNTATTAATACAACATACATTTTATTTAGCTATTGTTTATTTGTTAGTCTTTTATTTGTGCTACTAACTGTTATTGTGGTGAGATGTTTGTGGAATAGCAAAGGACTGTGAAGGACTTGTACAGGCTACTGCATTACATTTTATATACGTATACTTACTTGCCTGATGTTAAACTGTCCTCCAGAAAAATTTAAATTTATTCAATATTTTTTGTAAATTCTTTTATTCATTTTTTATTAACTGTTTTATCTTATTCTTATTATACAAGAAATTCAAATTGGACCAAACCCAGAGTTGAAAATACCTGAGTAAAACCATGTTGAACTGTTGGAGAGGTAAATTTCATTTGTTGTAAACAGTATTAGAGTTAAGGGATGATGTTTACAGTATTAGAGTTAGGATATGTAACAGAATTCGGACACACAGATAGACATATTTATTGGAAAATCCCAATGGAAAGAAACAGGTTACGAGTAAAAAATACCATGTTTAATTGCAGGGGAGGTAAATTTCATTAGTTGTAAACAGTATTAGAGTTAAGGGATGATGTTTCCAGCCCAAGTCTAATAAAAGTAACAGTAACACTGGTCAGTATCTGTGTGCATAATAGAAAAATAAAACATTCTCCCTTCATGCAAACACTGACATTCATTTTACCTCCCCTGAAATTTAACATGGTTATGCCTATTAGTAACCTTACACTCATATGTTCAATAGTAAGTAAGTCTGGATCCAGTTCAATGTGTACATATGAATGAGCATATGGATTGTGACTTCAAGATGCTGCAGATTCTATGTTTTGAATCCTGAATTCAGGGTTTACGTGTATATGCTCTGGAGGGTCATATTGTGCCATATTGTGTAGATTGCCATGTGTATGAGGGTAGACCATTTATGCATGGTAATCTGAAGCTTCACCCCATCTTAACTTTTCTGCACTGCCCTTAATGAGTGTTACTTTATCATGAAACTTGTTTAATTAACAAGGTAATTTATTTGATCTCATTCTGTGCTTATAAATGATGGTTGTCAATTCTTCTGGAGACTCCTGAATCTGAACCCCAGGAGAGCATCTACATCTCCTGCATTTTAAAATTGTTGCGTTGGTTTAATGCGCTCTCTCCACTAATGGTGTTATATTGAGCGGTACTGGGGATGGACAGTGTGGGGAGAAGAACTTCAGCCAGTGATCTGCAGGGTTATATTGAAGTTTGCAAGGGCCTTTGGGCAACAAAACTCTCTGGGCCTCAGCTGAACATTAACAAACAGTACAGACACATAAATATACATATATATTATACAAGATCTATATGTGTCTGGCCAGTGGTCTAGTGGAAATNTAGAAGTGGTAGTATGGACATTNAGAAGTGGCGGTATGTACAATTAGAATTGGCGGTATGGAAGCACTGAATACAATAAAAGTCAATGGAGATTTGTAGTATTTCAATTACATCAGTTGGAGAAGTGCCAGTATGGCATACCCCCGTATACACCCCCACTTCAAGCCCTGTGTCTGGCCACATATAAACATTTTGTGTGTCCAGTCTTTATTTGTGTATATGTCCCATTCATGTCTGTCCCTTTTATATACACCCAATATTTTACCTTTGCCCCTTATATGTGTGCCCAGTCATCCACTCCTGCATCTTATATATGTATCTGCACATTCACTTCTGTGTCCTATATGTGCCCAGTGATCCACTTCTGCTCCTAGTATAAGGGTCTAGCCATCAGATAGTTAATGTGTAAGACAGCCTGATAAAAGTGATTTTCTCTGCCTTCAGCCATCACTTTGTGCCACTGATTATCATCAGAAGATTGAACAGATACTTGTAAGATAGCAAGTGTCTGCTTGAGTTGATATTCTGTTGCCTTATCTTTTGCCAGCACTCTGCTTTATATATCAGATGATACTTTGTTATTAATGTCATGAATATCTGAAGTTTGATGTGTCTCTGAACAACATATGTCATGATCAGCATAAATATATAACTAATAAATAGCATAAATATATAACTAATTAATAAATGTCCATGTCCATTAAGCAAAAGAACTTGCTTTCATAAGTGTTCTAGACACGTGTACACTTTTCAGGCTTGTTTTAAAAGGTCCATTACTGAGCTCAGGTCAGTGATCATGCTGCTGCTGACTCTGGGCTCTGTTATGGCTGAACATTTCACATAGAGGAAAACAAATAGTGGCCATGACACAGAGCCGGATCCACGTTGCTATGTGCGACTTCTGTTGGAAAGAGTGTGTTTTGAAAACAGTGGTTAATAAGCTCCCGCGGCTATACGCAAACAAATAACTTTTCTAATAATCATTATTGTAACAGATCCAAGGAAGGCTCTCATAGTTACTAAGCAACAACTTACTACATTTTAGTTCACACAGATTATTTCAAAACTGATTTGTATCAAACATAATTATAATCAACATTTGTACTTATCCTTCCAAGGGGAACCGACAGATTGATGTCTTGTTTCAATCGGCTTAATAAATCCATGATGTAGCAGTGTAAATACTCCAAACACAAATACCATGCTGACAGGGCCTAATCCGAAACCTCCCTTGGTTACTCCTTATCAGAAGGAAAATAAGGGAACTTATACACTGATAATATGGAATCCTGAAATCCTGTCAGCATGTTATTTGTGTTTGAAATATTTATAATGCTGCACCTAATATTGTAGCTTATAAGGTTAAGTACAAATGTTGCTTATAATTATGTTGGATACAAATCAGTTTTTTTAATAAACAATTTTATTGTGTTTTCAGAGAAGGTAATGCAATATACAATCACACATCAAAAATTCAATGCAACAGTGCAATGGTGCAAAATTAAGTGTCATATGCATGGTACTAAATCAGTTTTAACTTGTCTTGCAGGGAAGAAATTGTTGTTACAGTACTTTAACGGTATTTCGATGAGAGGTGTCTCGTCAGAAGGGAAGGAGGACGGGTACGGGAGCTGGCTTATTGTTAACACGTGGTTGTTTCCAGAGCTAAAGTGTTTGCCCAATTAAAAGACCTACCCCGAAAATAAGCCATACCCTAATTTTTGTAAAACCGCCCAAAATANGCCCTACCCCAAAAATAACCCCTACCCCAAAAATAAGTCCCAGTGAATTCCTCAGGACTGGGGGCATGATGGGGATAAAAGCAGATCTGTTTATATAAATCTCTGTTAATGTTGATTAAAATAAGACATACCCCGAAAACAAGCCCTATATTTTGGGCCGAAAAAAAAATAAGACAATGTATTATTATCGGGGAAACACGGTATTACCGGAGGCTTCACAAGCAAGCTTCAAATATATGTATGGATCGGCTTTCCTCTGCTCTACTGCCTTCAATATTGGAATGGATGGCCACCTTAACGTATACGGCTTTCAAATAGGAAAACATTCGCAGTGTCTATGAATAATGTCTTTTTAAGAGACAAGAAGCATCAATGGCTATGCTGGTAGCAACAACGGCGACACGTTTCGTCCTCGTTTGGAATTTTCCAAGCCTGTATGTCATCACATAAGGAGACCTTANAAATACTGGTCTCACAGCTGTTTAATTAGCATCTGTTCATTTAACAATAAATACTTTTCGGCCACTTGTATTATTAAGACATGTACTCTACTAATAAACGTATTTCTATATATGGCACTTGATAATTTATCTTTCTATACAATTTTATTTCTCTATATCCCTTTCTGTATCGTGGGTTGTACACATACCGATTTTAAGGACACGGTATACTATTTTTATTTGTGTGGTCAAGTGTTTCGCTAGCAATATATGTTCATTGTATGTGCATTGTGTTTTTTTAACTATATTTAGTAAAAAAAGGTTTTTATTAATTTTCAGCCACTTGTTTGTTTTGCTTTATTTCAGTCTCGACAATTAATATTATCATTTATATAAATATCCAGCGCTCCTAACCTTTAATATACTTTAATGTGACTGTCTCAAAAACACATTCTCTGAGATATGCAATGACCTTTGGTTTACAAATTATGTTTTTAATCTGTTCAACACTAAGAATTCTATCTATTTTAGCTATCATTTTCTCTTGGGGGGGGGTCATCTCTCCTTTCTCCCTCCACAGTCCAGACTGAGCCCGATTTTGCACATGCCATCCTAGGCAACTCGCCTAAAACGCCTATACCTAGGGCCGGCTCTGTTCATACAGCTCCACCAGCAGGGAACAAGGCTACCCCATTTCCCTGGTGTTATCCACAGGTGCATGTGTAACACCTGGGCGACCAATAGGAAAGCTATAGGGGAGTGTCAAAAATGTACATGAATTCTTGTAATTACCATGAACATATATTTATAAACAACTTTTGTGACAGGAATTAATTAGCAATNGAGATCCATCAATGTGTCGGTGGCCTGTAACCGGTGGATTTATATTGAAATAGGGGGTAACGCTGATCCAGGTGGAAGCAGGTGGTTTAGAAGAGGCCTAGGCACAGGATGTATCTTCCCCTTCAACCTCAGGATTTGGCACCACAGTGACATGTGCTGCCTTGGGCTTGACCTGGATTGCCAGCACAGCAGCACTGGACACCCCAAGGCATCGCTGACGCGGGGAGACACTATCTCCTTCACCTTTCACACGGCCTACCGGCCTCTTGGGAACCAGATCAGTGGTCTTTCTCTCTGGATATTTTCTCCCCTGCTCAATCTAGGCACCTTCATTGTTCATTGGCATGGTCTCTCTGCCCTTGGAAGCCAAGCAGGGTGGGCCCAGCCAGATAAGAGATCACTGGAGAAGACTAGGGCCTAAATTCAAGCAGGGATTTTGCTGGGGATTTAAAAAGTGGGGATTTTGCCCATGGAATCCAATCAGAATTGAGCTCCTAGCTACATTTTACATACTGGAGAATGTGAGCTCAAATCTGATTGGTTGCCATGGGCACAATCCCCACTTTTCAAATCCCCGGCAAAATCCCTGCTTAGTGAATTTAGGCCCAGGTACTGTACAAACGGTAGGTCCTATAACTAGGATAGTATTCATTAGCGGAGGCATTTAGCTCATTTATTATATACTTGGTGTCAGCAATCTTGTTTCATGTTTATACGTGTTTATCCTGTATCTTCAACAAGTCATTTCTACGAGTAAATTTTATAATCCACTTTCCGTGTATCATATGCGATTTACTAGACTGTATACCTTCAAGATCTTTGAATTGTTCTTAATATATGTTGTTACCTACAGTATTGAGGTGATTGATGTAATTTACCTATAGTTTGATATAATATGCACAAGTCATCCACGTATACACATCCATGAGAGCCCCATCCACAAAGGTATAAAAGCGATCATCATTCCAATGCCAATCATTGCTCTAAAGAAGGCAGAGGAGCCCCCGAATGCATCAGCGGTTGACTGCCCACATTAGAAGCCTCTCCTCTCTACAAGTGCAGAACAGGTCCCTGCAGTGGTCTCTGCACTCGTTGGCTACCATCTCATGTCTCATAGATTGTTTCTATGTGAGGGTTACATTCGGAGAGAAGACTTCTATTATTTCTGCATTACATATTTTAATGGACTAAAAGCAATGTATAACTCTTCTTTACCTAATAGAGGCCACACAAAAATCACATAAGTTCCGATAGCACTATACATTTACTTTTTATAATACGTTTTAGAGGTGGTGTACCATATATATTAGTGTGGATTGAGCTGTCTTGTGCTTAAACAGACGCCCTAAGCAATTGCTTCCTCATTCCTTGTTCTAAAATTTTATAAGCAATACAGGGTTAACATACCCCAACTATGCAGAATATTAATATTATTCATTTGTACGGAATATTTGTAAAATCATTTATGCATGAACATGTGACAGTTTGGCTTGTACTTGAATTAACTGTACATTTTACTTTTTATCATATGAGCCACCTCCTCACATTTCCTTGATCAAGTCTGAAATCTAACTATGATAACAATATAATTATATATATACTAGCTTGTTGAAAAAAGACTAAGAAGGTTTACAGAGTTCATTTCCTTTTTACACATTTCACACATTACACAATACACACCGAATTCTATCCACAATCTTTTAGAATATTCTACAGAGTTTTATTAGTTTCTAAAAAATTCCAGAAGTTCTACAGAGTTCTATATGTTAAATACCACTGGGCACCAATTTGACATGAATGGCGGCCATTTTGGACATTTCATTTTTCATTGGACATTTCAAGTAAGTTGTTAAATTATATAAAAGTTATACAATCAATAGCAATGAGGTTTTTTAGCTATCTATTTTATTCAACATTGCTTATATAGTTATACAAAATGTAATGTGGCATACAACTTTATATAATGAAAGAACAATTTGGGTGTTACTCTCTGTACTAGGGTTACTTGCCCTATAAGGTAAGGGGAAGTAGTTCAACCTCTGGGTACTTGTACTGAACAATGGCTTTAAAGCTTGAGTATTGATCAAGTGGCATTTAAATGTGCTATAACCATTGAATATTGTTTATGCCAAATATCATGATAACTAAAAAAAATCTGATTACAAGACTGATGCAATGCTGATGGTATTTTCTTTGTTAATTTCATTGGCAGGCATTTTAATTGAACAACAGCTCATATACAAGGATATATAGATACAATCCTAAAGAATACAGAAGAAACAATGATTTAAATAAATCCAAAATATATGGGTTTATATGTTTTACATATAATCCATTATTAGTTAATTAATTTTTATGTAGTAAAGCAATGTTTAAATCATAAATCTTATTTGATAACTTCCCAAATGAGGAAAATTCTATTTTATAGAATGACAACTAATCCTACACTAAAATGGGAGCAATTTGCAAATTGGCCAAAACCAAAACTTGCAGACATTACTCTGGCCTTATGGGACTGAAGAGTTGCAGAAAATTAAATAAGGATCAGGTCCTGTATGAGAAATACTCTATTCGGATATGTTTGTGAGAAAGAAATATTTAATTTTGCTTTATTTATTTATAGATGTGCCAAAGATATATTTCAACACATACATTTTATAGATTTATAATCATTGCAGAAATAATGAACTATATGAACTGTGAAATAAATGAACTGTATCATGTAAAATGTTGTTGATTTCTCTTGTCTGCAATAGGTGAGACATTAGGGAACTCGTGTTACAGGTCCAGAGCGGCCGCCATCAGTGCTATACCACTGGTTAATGTTACGCTTCATCTTTATGTAACCATGATCTCCCCAATCCTTACCTCAGCTGTGAAAAAATAAAAATTAAANATTTAAAATATGATATAAAAAACTGTATAACAAACTGTACTGACAGGGAAATCCTGGAAAATGATAAAAAATTACTTATTGGTAAGTAACTTAAGAACTTCTTATAAGAGAATTGTTAATTTGTTATGATTATTACAAAATGATAAAACTCCTTCTGACTAGTTACTATATTATATTATGTGGTCTATGATTAGGAGCTCTTGTTAAACTTGAAAAAGAAAAAAAATGGAAAAATGTTGCCATGGTAACTGAGCAATATTAACTAGCGATGATCGTTCTGGTGTATGGCCAGCTTAAGTCTGTGTTTTCTATTCACTTATTTATATGTATGCTATCGAATGTTTTATCGCTTTCTGTATCCTCATAACGTGGTGAAACATTAAAAATAAAGAATAAATAAAAAAGGCATAGATAATTATATTAAAATATTATAACATTAAAAATAGCTGCAGCTTGTAATAAACCAAATACCTGTTTTTTTTTTTTTTAAACAACTTTTTTATTGGAGCAATATACAACAAGCAAATTACAGAGAACAGGACTGCAATAACATAGACATGGTAACAAAACAAGCATTCCCAGAAACACGTGGATGGGTGCAGGCAGGTAAGGCACATAAACAAGGGGTCAGTCCAGGGGTGCGTCTAACCCGGGGAGAGGGGGGTCCCCTAGGAGAGTGCGAGCGTCATACCAGTCAGTGGCACGAAAGCAGAGGTGGATCTGGCATTGTATAGCGGTGAGCAGGGTGGCAATATAGCTATCCCATTTGGTGAAGAGGGATTTGACCGCAGAGTCCTTGTGGAGGGTCGCCTCCAGCCATTCCATTCTGAAGACATAGTATAGTTTGTCCCTAAAGGTGGCGATGGTAGCTGGCCTAGGAAGGATCCAGTGCTGAAGGATGCATTTCCGGGCCACCGCTGACACCACGACTGCCATCCGTCTGGAACTGCTGGTATATTGGAAGGCCGGGTCAAGGAGTCCCAGGATCGCCCATTCTGGGGTAAAGGGTAGGGCATCCAGAAGGCGAGTAGTGGAGAACCGGTGGACTTGCTTCCAGAATTTGCGGATGTCGGGGCAGTCCCAGAAGCAGTGTACCATAGAGGCTCGGTGTTGGCCACATTTCGGGCAGAGTCGGGAGTCCGTCAGTCCCATCTCGAACCTGCGTTCCGGGGACAGGTAGCCCCTGTGGTATATATTGAGCATCATTTCCCTGTAGGTACTGGCCTTAAGGGTCGTCGTAGAGAACGTCAGCGTTGACAGGATCTCCTCCAACGTGAGTGCGGGGAACATGGTGAGCCAGTGTGAGATAGGTCATTGTGCCAGTCCCGGTCCATAAATTGGACAACTACAGTGCGGGCGTAGTGGATAGCCTGATGTACGGCAAAGTAGTGAGTCTGCGGCAGGGAATAGGAGTCCATGACCTGGGAGTACGACTTGATTGATTCGGTGTGTGGGAGAGTCAAGTGCCTGATTTGTGTCAGTCTGCGGGGTAGCCAGTCTTTGAAGGGGTAAGAGGCNCGGCCATCCTGGAAACCTGGGTTGGCCAGGAACGGGAGGAACACTGAGAGGTGTGCCTGTAGACCTTTCTTCTTACGGATAGTTTTCCATACAGACCAGGTGGACATCAGGAGAGGATTCACTCGGATGTCCTGGGGGATGAGAGAGCGGTGTAGGTGGAGAAAGCTGCATAAGGATAAAGAGCCAAGTGGGGCCGATTCCAAGGCAGTGTTCGTGTAATGGTCTGTGGCGTGAATCCAGTCTCNAATGTGGCGCAGGTTGCAGGCTTGGTTGTAGAGCCGGAGGTTAGGCAGGTTGAGGCCACCGTTCGCGGCGCTCTGTTGTAGTTTAGCGAGGCTGAATCTGGAGCGTTAGCCATGCCATATGAAGTTGTGGAACGCCCAGTTAAGGATGTGTTCGTCGGCCGGAGATAATGTTATGGGGAGCATTTGGAGGGGGTACAGGAGTTTAGGGAAGATCACCATTTTAATTATGTTTACTCTGCCCGAGTAGGATAGTGGGAGGTTGTGCCATCGGGAGAGGGAGGTGCAGGCCGACAGGATCAGGTCCTTCATGTTCAGATTATAGAGGGTGTGGGGGTTTTTGGACAGGCGGAGGCCCAGATACGTGAGAGAGGTGTGAGTCCATGCAATCTGATATTGACCATGCCAGTGCGGTTTGTGTCCCGGGCCCAGCCACAACGCTACTGACTTGGCTTGATTTATGGAGAATCCCGAAACCAGGCCGAAATCCTGGATTAGGCGGAAGATGTGTGGCAGAGAGATGCGAGGGTCTGACACATATAAGAGGAGGTCGTCCGCAAAGGCCGTGATTTTAATCGTCTGATGGCCGACCGGGATTCCCCTAATCCCCGGCTCTTCTTGAAGAAGGCGTAGGAGGGGGTCCAGTGCCAAATTGAACAGGAGCGGGGATAGCGGGCAGCCTTGCCGAGTTCCTCTGACATTAGCATGGGGGTGGTTTTGCTGCCGTTGACGATGATGGAGGTGGTAGGAGCAGTGTACAGGAACTTAATAAAGGCTGCGAAGCAATATTCGGATCTCGAATATTGTTTGCAGGTGTGCCCAGGAAACCTGGTCGAATGCCTTTTCGGCATCAAGGCTGAGCAGGAGCCGTGAGGCGCGATATGAGTCAGGCACGACCGATGCTATGATTGACGTTACCGCTGCCCTCATTGCTTTGACCGAGTTCCTTCCGTGTACAAACCCTGATTGGTGTGGAGTCAATAGAGACGGCAACATCGACTGCAGGCGATTGGCCATAATCTTCGCCAGGAGCTTAAAATCTTGGTTAAGCAGTGTGATGCCTATAGGATGAAACTAGGTTGGCCGGTTTGTTGGGTTTAGGTAGAACAATGGTATGGGCCTTGTTAAAGGAGGGGTAGTGGGGGCAGGTTGAGTGCAGCGTGTTAAACAGGGCAGTGAGTGTCGGTGTAATTTCAGTTTTGAGAAGTTTGAATAGCTCTGCCGTGTATCCGTCCGGGCCGGGGGCCTTGCCATTTTTGAGGGAGGAGATAGTGCGAGATACTTCTTCTTCCGTAATAGGGGAATTAAGATGCTCCTTCTGGGCCTGGGTTAGTGGGGGTAGGGATATACCAGTGAACAGGGCTTTGCGGCGATCGTTGTAATCCGGGGTGGCCGTGTAAAGGGACGTGAAGTATGCATGGAATTAGTTTTTGATATCGGTCAAAGAGGTGGCGGTGACGCGGGTGCTGGGGTTCGTGATGGTGAGAATGGCATGTTTGCGTCGTTGTTGTTTTACAAGGTTCGCGAGGAGTTTGCCAGATTTGTTACCCCATCTGTAGAATCTGCTTCTCACGTAGTCCACATTGAGTTGGGCCTGGGAGGAAAGGAGACACTCCAACAATTGACGCATAGCTGTGTATGCCGAGTGGTTCTCGTCAGTGGGGTCAGTGGTATAGGTGTGGAAGGCGTCGGCCATCTGGACGTGGAGTTGGTTATATTTTGACATGAATTGTTTTCTCTTCAAGCTCTGGAAGACCATAATCTGGCCCCGTAGAACCGCTTTGGCCGTCTCCCAGAACAGAATGGATTCTTCCTTGTGCTGAGCGTTGGTATGAGCATAATCTTTCCAGGCCCCGGTCAGGTGTTTTCGAAATTCATCGGAGGAGCTGAGGTGAGTGGGAAATCGCCAAAAGGGGTCGGTAGAATGGGTTGTGCGTGGTGAGATGGCGATAGTCACCGGCGCATGGTCCGAAATCAGGATGTCGTGTATGTCCGTTGTGAGGAGGCGAGGAAAGAGATGGTCACATAGCAGGATATAGTCCAGTCTGGTAAACGACCTGTGTATGGGTGAGTGGAAGGTATATGTACGATCGCCTGGGTTGCGTATGCGCCAGGGGTCCGAGACTCCAAGGGAGGTCCGCAGTATGTGGATATCGCTAGGGTGAGAAGCGGGACGGGTCATTGGAGTGTGGGATCTGTCCACTATCGGGTCGTCTACCGTGTTGAAATCNCCTGCGATCACTAAGTTGGGAGTATCACGAGCCATGAGCATGTTCGATAGTCCCAAGAAAAATTCCTTGGGCGGGGAGTTAGGGGCGTATANGTTCAAAAGCGTAAAGCGTTCACGTTCTATCAAGACATCCAAGAGGAGATAACGGCCCGCCATGTCCCTGGAGACGTCAAGGATTTTGTAGTGTATCTGGTTGCTGAATAAGATGGCCACGCCCCTTGACTTGGTGGTGTAGTTGGCCGTGTAGCAAACCTCAATCCAGGACCCTAAGCGTGTTGTCCGGCTGATTCCAGTGGGTTTCTTGGAGGAACACAACTGCCGGGGAGAAGGATTTCAAGTGTGCGATGACCTTTCGCCNTTTGACAGGAGAATTGAGGCCTCCCACGTTCCATGTAAGGAAGGTCAGGCGTGGCCGGGAAGTAGATGATGGGGGTGTCGGCCGTGCGGGGGCATGGGAGGTAGCCATGGTCTAGGTAGTCAGGTATGAGGTATGGGCGGGTCTCCCGGGTCAGCGTATCGGGAGGGGCAAGGCCGGTGTAGGGGGTAGGCGTGGCACTAGGGGGCGGGGTCAGAGTTGCATCCTGACCTGGTCTGTATGGGGAGGGCGAGTATTAGATTCCAGGGTGGACATCACTGTAGTGATGCTAGATTGGAGGGCCTCAAACCTGGTATCGAAAGCGGGGACCAGCTTACTTTCCAGCAGGGGTAACAAATGTGCGGAGAGTTCTCTGGCCGTGTCCGCGGGTGAAACCTGTGGCAGGGGGGCTTCGGATTGGGAGGTTTGAGGGTCTGCGGCCTGAACAGGGGGCACCAGGGGCTGAGGATTGGGCTTGGCCACACCTGCATGTTTTTGGGCATTGCGGGATCTTCCCATTTTGAGGTCGTCCTGGGGGTCTAGGAAGCGTTTCATACCCAGGTAGGCTAGAGGAGGCTTTGGAGTGGCTGTTATTGTGTATCATGTGATATGTGGGGTGGAAGCAGCCCCGAAAGGGGTAGGAGCGTGACTAAGGTTAGGGGNTGCCCCAAGGAGCAGGTTGAGCACGTCACCTTACATACCGCCCTCAATTACATATTGTGCTAACAATGAAACAAATGCAGACAAAATATATACAAGCAGCAGAGAGAGGTAGCAAAGAGTAAACAGGCAAAAACGATACTTATCAGCAGACGCTGCTGTCAAGGGTCTTCAGGCGGGCCCATCCAGAGGGGTAAGAAGGGTAATCGCAGCACAGAATGCCAGAAGAGAGTCCCGAGTCAGAGAGTGGTTCGGAAGCGGTACGAAGATACAGTCCACTCGGGTGCGTTGTGAGAAACACAGGTGGTACGTCGCGGGCAAAAAGCTGGGCGTTGCTGCCTGGTCAGGCACGGTGAAGTAGTGGAGGGTGAAGGCGGGAGTCGGCGGGCAGGTATCTCAGGGGGTTTCCACGGTGCTGCCTATTCAGGCACGACGATATGGATCCCAGGGTGAGGCGGGGTATCAGGGAAGGTCGACCGGTGCTGCCTATTCAGGCACGGCGGTCGGTGTCCGGGGTCCCGGGGTGGCTCAAGTGTGTTTGGGCGGCTGCGCCGGGTGCTCGGGGCTGACGGTATAGCTGGAGGAAGGTGGCCCGTAGCGGAGAGGGACGGAGGAGGTGCTGCCTGGTCAGGCACGCTGGAGCGGGTCTACGGGTAGGCTGTGCACCGAGGTTAGCGGGGGTGTGCCGCCCGGTATTTGTGGTGGACGGTGCAGCTGGGCAGACGTTGGGCAATAATGCAGGAGAGGCAAGGGCAGGATCGGTGCTGCCTGTTCAGGCACGCTGGAATGGGTCTAGGAGCCGAGAGCGCACTGACTGCAGTGGGACAGCGCCGCCTGGTGATCTGGACTGGTGCTGCAGTTGGGTACGGGGTGATGAGCAGTGGATAGTTAGCAGAGGAAGGCAGGTGCAGCTTATTCAGGCACGACGGGGGGACGGGGGGGGCTGGTGGTGCAGCAGCGCATGCAGGAGGTGGTAAAAGGCTCTGCCTAGCCAGGGACT
>JABWIB010000752.1:24546-41536 GCA_016617825.1 Platyplectrum ornatum | reverse complement strand
TATTGTTGGAATAATCAAGACGACGTTTGGCATCAGCTTCCAAAAAGCCATCCAGTAGATGCTTGCAGCGGAGGTATTCCTCCCGGTCAGCATCAGAGTTGCTTCAAAGAAATGCAGCATGAGCGGCATGGAGGGCGGTGTTTAAGGATCGGAGTTGGGTCCGTCTTTGCGCATTCTGATTGGTGAGGTAGGAAATAATATGGCCCCGCATCACTGCTTTCGATGTTTCCCAGAGAAGAACCGGGTCAGAGGCATGAGGAGCATGATCCAGTAGGAAATATTCTGGGTTTATTGATATATATATGTTATTTAATTTGTCAACATTTTCTTTATTGTGGGTGAGCTAGAATACTTTATGCGGCATGTGGGCTGTCTATGTCCTTATGACCCCCATTGTCTAAGAGAGTACCCTGGAGCTGTACTGGATGGACTATAGTAAAGAAAGTCCCAGGTGCACAAAGACAGATCGAACATGCTGCGCACAGCACACAAGCGCACAGCACACAGGTAGCACAAATGGAAACATGGTAACTCTACAGGCAAAAACAGGGAAAACCAAAGATTCATTGCAGGGAGTGCCTCTCAGGCAGTGCTGAGAGGTAATCATTGGTACAATTGAAGGAAGCACAGTTAGTGTGGATGAGAACCTGGATCCAGTTATTGTCAAGCAGTATGGTTTAATATAAAGACAGAGATGGACATGTTTTATACAAAGACATAGGTGCCAACTTTTAGGAAGGTTGATATTGGATTCATTTTCTTTAGCAGATTCCTAACTACTAATTAATATATAGTGTAAATATCCCCCTTCTTCTCCGTAACTAATTATCTAAATGTTTATTTAAAAATTATTTTATGCAAATGTTTAGCTTTAAGCTGTGTGCGGTTACTCTTGAGATCTGGATTGGGGTTATTTGTGGGAACAAGTCTAAATTAGGACAATTGCTTATGATTTTGTTCTGAATATGCACAATATTAAAGTAAACAAAGGATGCTAATGAGCATTGGTTCCAGTCTATATCAGGCTAATGTGTCTGCGGTTGTGCTGCTACTGGCACCTTTCCCCCTGGTTATTACTTATGACCACTGGTTTTTGAATTTTGATTCTTAATTTGTTAAAACCACCATTAAATGTATTTTTTTAAAAAACATTTCGTTTTTACCTCCCAGGAGGGCAGGACATGAGGGTGTGATTTATGCAAATCATGTCACAAACCCTGCCTCTTAGGTGCAATCCTAGGTTTACTATGGATAGGAGGGACTTGATGTCAAATCCAAACCAACAATAGTAATGGTCAGGGCTTTGGGTAGTGGGTTGCATTAATTCACAACCTGAAAGACCACTGGGAGATTTTCCAGCCTTCTGGGACTCCAGGAGAAATAATTGAAATTTTAAAGTGCCTGGAAATTCCAGGAGAGTCAGCAACTATAGTTTTCAATCTGTATTTCTTTAATGACAAAAAGCAGCTAATATCATGTAATTTGTATGTAGTTTTGCACGTACAAAATTAATAAGAGCGATGACGTGTAGGGCAGGGTTATGGATATCTGACTTACTTAATGTTTGTTACTTAATGGACTATGGGCAACATCACCACTTTTTGATTCCAGCAGTTTAGTAAATATAGACATATGACTGGCCAATCTTTAGGACTCCAATTCATGAAAGGAGAAGATTAGAATATAAATAGCGTGTTATATCACATGACACTGTTAGTAAGTGACCAAGATACATTCACTATTAGTGAAAAAGTAAAATAAGTGACAATAAAAATTGTAAGTCACAAACCTAGGACCGGATCCAGACTTACAAGGTTTACGTGATCTACAAATTTTTCGAAGCAGATCAGTGGTTGAAGTGGAAATTTAGAAGTGGGGGTATGGAAACACTGAATATAATAGAAGTCAATGGAGATTTGTAGTATTTCAATTACATCAGTGGGAGAAGTGCCGGTATGGTATACCCCCACTTCGAGCCCTGACACAGATGACATAAACAGTGACATATGCGCATTTGTGCAACTGATGTTACTCGTACACTTTTTATGCTTACGAAAACATACAGGTTGGGCGGGTTTCCTTATTAGCTTATCTAATCCTTGCACTGTAGGGAAATGCAGGCGTAAAACTTTATGCGCTGATCTGCGTAGTACACACTTAAATGTCCAGAATCACGTATAAGTTAGGGGAAGGAGAGAAAAGTAATCTCCCCTCTCTGACTGCAAACGTACCATTCAAACTACTCAGATCCCAGATCTGATATCTGATACCTTTTTTATTTATACAAAGCAGTGAACACAACTGGACATGGATTGAAAAAAGGTATTTAAAAAAGTATTTCATTACTAATGGCACAGAAGAATACATACAGTATTTGAATATAAACTGTAGAAGAAGTGAATTGTACACAAATGATATATTTAATAAACAAGCACTATATAATATCCATTGCTGCTGCCATATCAGCAATGTAGCATTTATTAACGTTGCGCTGGATTCTGCCGTAGCCATCTTCTCCCCATTCTTCACCCCAACTATAAGGAAAAAAATATTTGTTTTAGAAACAGATCTAATAGTACATATTACACCCAAAATATGCTAGTATGTCATTCTAGAGTTTTACATATAGAGGTCTATGTAGAAATGACAAGATCTTTATGCTTTCTATGTACCTATAATATTTGTAACTGATAATTTTTCTAGTGCCTTATATTGTTCATTATCAAATGCACAGCAGGAAGGTATATTTACCATGAATGAAAGCACACATCATTCAATCAAGGGATGCAAATTTGTACAATTGTACTGTTTAGAATTTATTTTGTTTAATGTCGTTTACAAGCAAATATACTATGCAAATCCCAGAAACAGAATTATATCTTTATTGTTTTGTAATATTTTAAACATGCCCAAGGATCAGATAAGTTGTTTTAATAACTTTTAAACCCACATCTTGCAAGCAAATTAATACCGCCACTGGATTTGAGTTAATTGGTGGTAAAAAGACATAGGAAGCTATATGTAAATTAATCTTATCACCTTTTATTACCTTTTATCGAGGTTTCCATAAATCTAACAGTGAAGAGCAGTCTGATTGAACTCTATGCTTTGTCTACAAACACTTTTTTAAAATATTTAGATGGGAAAGATAAAAGATTATTGTACAATAACATAACAATGATATAAAGTTGCTTTATAGCATTCCAAACGATGTACCACATATTGGTATACTAAGGCCTAGTGTGCGTAAAACAACACACATTAAAAAGGTCCAGATCTGGTCCTTAATGATTTATCATAGAAAACATAAAAGACAGTTTTATAGCTATAATTACTGAAAGTCTTTTTCAAATTACACATAATATTAGATGCTAAACCATACAGCAAATAAGTTAGGAGACCTCACTTTTGAACACTAAAAATTCAGTTTTCATTGTTTAAACTTGCAGTTCAATGTTTGGTATTACCCAGGTAACACCTGTTTTACACTCAAACTCTGAATCCACTCCAACTATTTACTATGAAGTCACTGCATGGTAATTGTTCTTTAGATCCCATGACATCACCAACGGAAAACTTTCTTATCTAATCAGCAACACTTAAGACATTAGTAAGTGGGTCAAACTGGAAATCACTTAACAGAGTAGTGAACCACAACATTTTAGTTTGTTTTAATATATCTAAAGATTTTNATGACATGATACTTAACAGTTTAACTGACTATAACTCTACATGTGAAAATCAAGGAAAACATAGAAACAAAAAACAGTATAAATTGCAAATCAAAACCTACCAAAATAAAAAAAACCTGACTTAATAATAGTTAAAATATTAGTTTGCTCCATGCATTCACATATATGCGGAAAAGAATAGGACAAAAAGACATTACTGGACATTGCACATACTGCTGATTCCTGTTCGTTAAGTTAAAGTTAAGTTAAAATTTGCTAAGTATTTCTATGTATTCTTTTTAAAAAACTGCACAAAATAATAATATTTTCCAGTTACAAGTCGTAACAAGTTAGCATTAGTAAATGGAATACAAACATAGACCCAATCAGGGCCGCCATCAGAAAAATTGGGTCCGGTACTAATCCCCCCATCTTTCTCTCCCTCCCCCGTGCCCCGGGCATAATTTTAGCTGTGGAAAATTCAAAACTGTGGGTTTTAAAAAATATATATAAACATTCTTAAAGTTACTGCAAAAGAATACATATATAGTAAAAACACATGACAAACCCTGAGACAAAAGTTCAACCAGCAAATTTCTGTAAGCTATAATAAACTATACATAATCAATTAATATACTCTGTTAACAGAGTATTTAGATGTTACCTATTCTTTATAATCCAGTACTCTTTGTCTACATCATCGCCATGTTCTGTCCCATAACCCACAATAATAATTGCATGATTAGGACCAGGAGAACAGTCCCCATCGAATATTCCTTGAAGTACAAGAAAACAGTACATAAACGTTCTTAAAATGAAGAATTTCTAGAGCACAAAGGAAAATATCAGACTATTATTTTATATTTTTACTAANTGTTCTATTAACTTATGTCTGAATTCAGGCTTCCCAATGACAAGATGTCTTGAACTACCAGACCAGATCCAGGGTCACCCAGGTATATTTATATTAGAGTTGCCAGCTTTTGGGTTCTCCCTCCCGGGACAGCTTGTGGGTGGGTCAGAGGGCATGGTTTANGCAAAGTATGCTCAATGCCTGAATGGCAAAACTTCAGTTTATGGCAATGGGTTGGGTTGGGTCAAGTCTTGATAATTCATAGTATCGTTCAGGACTGAGGCAGCGATTTACATTAAAGCCCAGGGTCCAGGAGATTTGAAGACTCTCACAGGATACCAGGAGAATACCAGGAAATTTATGAGTCTTCCAGAAATATTGGGAAATTCTGCGCTGCTGAGTTTTTACATTTTTATATTTCCAGCATTAAAATTTTTTTTAAATGAAATAAGATGCAATGCCAATGTGTATTAGATGTATAATAATATTATCCTCTGGTCAAAGTGGAAATGAAGAAGTTGGAGTATGGACTCCGAAGTGGCTGTATGGAAACATAAACAATAATGGAAGTCAAAAGAGATTTATAATATTTCAGTTATATTAGTGGAAGAAATGATGCTATGGCATACCCCCGTATACGTTTTATATGTAGTCATTTTCACATGTAAAATGACTTGTAGATAAATTGAGTACAAAGCATTCAGACGGATGAGCAGCAGCACACCTGTCTTTCTGCATGGACTACTAATCTGATCAGGCAGTGGTAAACAGATGTGCATCTCTGAATCAGCCTCAAAGAGTTAGTATATCTGTATATATATATATATATATATATAATATATATAGTTTACTTTTTGTTTGTTTATTATTTATTTTATGTATTTATTTATGTTATACTGTCAGTGGACTGGATCCAGTATCCGTCCACAGGGGGACTTCCTTGCAAATGCGCACATGCGTGCTCTAGATGTTGCTGTGAAGAATTGGACGGAGCCTGTTTCCCCTCTTACACGCCCACCTACATTATGTCAGGTTGGCAGAGGGGAACATTAAGTTAATCAAATGGAGTAGGGTTTTCCCAGATTTGTGTGGTCAGTGGTCAGCGGCCCATGTGATTAGTTAAGGCAGAGGTCTAGCCTTTTCTGATAGTGAGAGGGGAGTGACAGGGTAGATTACCCCCCGTATGCCCGTATGGGCGCACAGGAACCTGGATCTGGACCAGCATAACTACTCTTACTTTACTAAGTTTGTAAAACAATTGCATATTTTGTGTATTATTTGCATATATTTTTTTTGTCTTTCTGTGCTGACTGTTTTTGTAAAATAAAGAACAGCAATTATAATTACCTTTGTCATAGAACATGAAAGCCATGTCTACTCCAAACCCAACAGTGATAGGGCCTTCAAATGCCACTGATGAGGCCAAGTTGTCTTCTTCAGGCAATATGTAGTATTTGGTTGTATTCACAAGTATTGCTTTATCAGAATTGTATGAACAAGACATTTGCTGATCAAAAACAAACAAATAAATTATATAATAATAATAATAATAATAAAAAATAATAATAAACTCAGAATTATTATAAAGTACAGTATTATTATACAAGTACAATAAACAGTACTCTGTATATTGAGTTAAAAATTAACAGTAATTCCAGCATGTTTATCTGTTTGCTCACAATGCATGTACCGTATGTTTTTTCAGGGTATGATCCATGCATCTGCGTGTTTGCAACTTAACCACTCCACCACTCCGTCTGGAACATATTTGTAACTGACTGAAGCTTAAATCACGGAAGCACAGAGGTCTGGAGATAAATGCAATATATGGATATATCTACAATGTACTTCGTACTAATAAGGAATTCCCAATTGAATTAGCAGCCCAGGGCCTAAATTCACTAAGCGTGAGAGTTTGCTGGTGAATTTGAAAGGTGGTGAAGTTGCCCATAGCAACCAATCAGATTCAAGCTCTCAGTTTCATTTTGCATACTGGAGAATGTGAGCTCGAATCTGATTGGTTGCTATGGGCAACTTCACCACCTTTCAAATTCACCAGCAAACTCTCCGCTTAGTGAATTTAGGCCCAGCTCCTCTAAGATGTCATATGTGACATTAGTTCTTTATCTGGATGGACTGAATTGCATTCTGATTACTTCACATAGAAGCTAAGGGAACGCGCTGAATCTGGGGGGAAGAGTTGATTTCTGCACGTGATCCAAATTCAAGAGACATACATCCTGACACATGCTGGGACTTACTGTGTTACATACAACAAAATTTTAAAATCAGCAACACTTACTATGTTATGTAAAGCAGAACCAGCACCAATCACTGAGAGAAAATAATNAAACTCATAAATATAAATTATTATAATATTACAAATAATATACATTTGTGACCCTATAGGTAATATCATTGTACACGGTGGGTTCACATGTCTACATCTATTATATATACATGGCCTTTTTGTTCAATGGGAATTAACATACTGAGTAAGGAATATTGTATTATGATATCTCTGAGTCTTTAATGGAATGGTAAAACTTTGAAACTACCCAAAACTGGTTAATGCATATCTTAATACAAATTAAGTTAATACATGTGGAAGAATAGATCCTACAGTACTGCCCCAATGAATCCANGTGTAAGGCATTTCATTGACTCCACAAACATTGCACTTTACCATGTTCTTTCACATCTCTATGATAGTGCATATAAAATTACAGTTGAAATATAAATATCAAACTATAAATACCTTNTCTTTGTATTCATAATCTTCATCCTTCATGACCCCATGCTCTTCTATGTGCATAAGTGCCAAAATTGGCAAGCCCCCACAGCATCCAGNATCTAAAATGTCACAGTCTACTAATTCCTGTTCACTCAGTACCAGAAGTTCATTGTTCTTTATACATAGTCGTGATTCAATCATGCCCACCTTAAAGACAAAGAAAACTATATTTACAACTTTGTAAACATAAAAATGTTCATATACTTTGCATAGAGCATAGAGCCTGTAAGAAAATTCTTACTGTAGCAAATGCCCAACAGGACCCACAATAAGAGCCTTGATTTTTCACAGCAGTCACGCATTTTGAATCTCTCCAATCAACATGTTTAGGAAGATTAGTATTGTCTCCATANATGTGTCTAGGAATATTGGAAGGCAAGTCTGTTGCAAGTAGGCAGCCTCGAGACTTCAGCTCTTTTTCTGTCTAACATAAAGTAAGAAAAGAAGTATATTGAAGCATGCTGCAAGAAATGTGCTGAAGATAGTGTTGGTTCATAAGGACACTTCATAATGCAGTAACAATATTAAAAAAGATCAGTTTATAATAAGATGTAATAAATATAAGGTCCTAAAACAACGTACGGTTGCTATATCCTTGCCTTAAGTTATTTGTGTGAATCAAGTCACAAGTGACCCCAAATCCATCCCCAATCCCCAAAGACACCCCCAGCCCACCTAGTCTAATTTAGATGGGCGGGGAGANAGGACGGGCCCAGAGGTATACGCAATATCACATCAGGTTTGCACATGCAAGTGAGTGCGCAGGTCAGGGACCGAACGGGATCTTTTCTTTGTTAGTTTTTTTTATCTACAAACCCCAATTCCAGAGTTTCCTTAACTGGAAATCTGAATAGGTAGTAAAGGTAATGAGAACACTAAAATATGCATAGGCAGATGCAAAATGCCCTGGGCCCCCTATGCCCAATCTTGCTTTGCATCATTGACCCTTGGTACAATAGCTATGGGGTGACAATTGCTATGCTATGTTTTATTTATGGCCAATTTTAAATCAAGGCCATAGAGTGTAATCTGATTTGAAAATAAGTAATATGCCTAAATACATGATCTTACCATATCTGCAAAAGAATTCATGGCCATTGTGTAGGTGGAAAGACCTTGGTCAGCCCGCTCATTATGTTTTTGCACTTTATGCCACCTGTCTTCCCATGTTTTTCTTCTTGATAACTCTTCGTGTACAGAATGATACGATTTTCCTGCCATGTTTGAAAATAATCTTTACTGCGATGTTAATAATTAAGACCAGACATCATCCATCACAGAACTATTTAACCTGAAGATGAATATTTATATTTGGAACAANTCTGAGTACACTTTTATTATGCAAGTATTACTAAGTTTATAATATTATAATCCCACTCTCCTAAAACAATTGCAAGGATATGTTGCCTTAACTTATTCTGCTGAACCATACAAAACAACCCGAATCACTTATTTTATTAGATCGCCCACACACCTAGTGTAATTTAGGTTGGTGGGGGACAGGTCAGGCCAGGGGATGGATCCCTTGGTGTACAGAACCATATTCTGTATGGCTGGGAATAGGTTCATGCACATCTGCCATGCAGTGCACTTTTATTCGACTTCCACAAGTTGGCTATTGTGAGTAAAGCTGGATCCAGTCCAAATTATTAACCAGCTAATGACCTACTAGNATGTTTTTGGAGTGTTGTGTGGTAGGAACAGGGCTGGATTGCTGGGGAGCCTGGTAAATAAACAATAGCACACATAAATGTGTGTACCTTACATGACCAGCCCTAATTTTTTTCCCGATGTCCAGCCTCCACTTCAGCCCCTTTTTACTGTATGTGAGAAACTGCCCTGAGTGTGCCAAGGTCCCAGGGCGACTGCCCCAATTGCCCTGTGGTTAATCTGGCCCTGGTTAGAAAACAAGAGCACTTGGAAGATAAATACGGGAGGCTGATAGACAGTTACACTTTTTAAGGGCAAAGCAGGTGCAAGTGTAGACCTGAGCAAAACCGTCTTTAATGTGAGGGGTGCAAATTTACTTTAATTATTTTACATGCAGGAAAAGATACTTTGCTTTTTATTCACATATTGCATAGATTTATAAGTAGTTGAACTATGAAGCGTCATATGTTAATTCTAATTTTGTATTCACAGTATACCCCTCACAGTTCATCATGTTTTTGCTCAGATCTTTATTTAAACCTGGTTTGCCCTTGCTATTTAACTCTTAACCCCATAAACTATATCTATAACTTGAAACCTCTGGTTTTTATTTGTGCTCAAAATAAAACAAGATGTAGTAGTAATTATGGAGCTATAACATTTATTAAATAACAATTAAACACTTCAAGAAACATAATAATTAGTGCTTTGGTTTTTGGTACATTTGGTACATTCTTCTGACTGACATACAGGGGATTGTACATTAAGCTATAGAGCTACTTCCTTATGGTTGCTGCCAAAGACCCAGTAATCTAGGCAATGCGATTTACTTAAATAAATGGATATGTTAATCCATGCTTTCTTCAAAGGGTGCATGATCTGTCTACACAAAAACAAATAGGATATGAAAGTTATTCAGCAAATTCTTTGGCGACCACACAATGTTTAGTGGGTATTAAGAACCTTAACACTTAATCAGATATGCAAATAGCAACGACCAACCGTTGCTGCTTGTACCGATGCTGTAGAACGGGATCTGTGTATACAGATTATTTAAGGGATTTGTTAGGCATTTGTTTTTTTAAGTGATATTGTTTGCTATTCACATGAGTCGCATAACATGTTCACCTATTTACCATATTTAGACTTCCATGTGTTCCACTCTTCATCAAAGAAACTGGAAGCCCAGACAGAGACGACCAGAGTACAAAGAATGGACAGAACCTTATTTGATAGCATTCTGTAAGACAATATAGTGTTATGACAAGCCAACTGACTGTATAATGTAAATCTGTATATCATGCTTATACCCTGTATACTTTTTTCTATTATTGCTAGCATTTGAGACCTTACATAGAAATACACTCCCACATTTTCTAGGAGCCTTAGAGGATTTTCATTTCATTCCACACTATATATGTATTCCATTTTTATTACTGTATGCTATGGCATTGTACCCCCACACTATATATGTTTTGCATGTTTCTTATTGTATACCATTACTCTGCACCCCATGCTTTGTATGTACTAATTTCTATGTACAGCACCGCAGAAACTATGTGCACCCTTTTAAATAAATAAATGATAATAATAATAAAAATAATAATAAAAAAAAGTAAAAACCAACACAATAAGTAGTCATATAAGCAATGCAATAGTAAAAATAATGTGTATGAATTATATAAATATAATGCTGAATATAAAATCATAGAATTAGTTTATATGTACCACTAACCTGCGAGATATGCTTCCTGGTGTGAGTGTCTATCCAAATCTATCACATCTGTCTAAGCATACATCTTTAAATATCAGTATATCAGTATATATATATATATATATATATATCTTTGTATCAATTTCAATAGCTATCAAAATGATCTTATCTGGCCCTCTAACATCTGATTAACAGAAACCGTTATATGTATCAGTGTGATAAGATTGGCAATCTGCATCAAAATGAATTGATAGATAACAAAGGTGACTTATAATCGAGATGACTGACAGTGTGAACAATAAAGTTCTAACTTATCATATCATTAGGAATAATAGGCCCCTGTCCCGATTTAATTATTTTGCATTCTGTACATGTATCTGGATCGCAATCTTCTCTAATTAGACTTCCAACAATTCCGGCAGCTCCCAACAAGGGGCCACTACTTGGGATTACAGGACTTGATTCAAAGAATTTGGCGGCCACATCGTGCCGCCAAATCAGCCACTGCCGGCTTTCATGAATGAAAAATAAAAAAATAATAAAATTATTTTAAAAAACAAAACACACATTTTAATTCATAACATAATATATATATATATATATATATATATATATATATTTAACTTTTTTTTACACTTAATGAGGCAGGTAATTGTCCATAGGACATTACCTGCCTCTGTGCCTCTGGGCTAAGCCCTGCTAAAAGCACATATGGAAATGAAGAAAGGGGCATGGAACGACCCTTTTCTCCCTACCATATGGCGGAGTCGCAAGGGCACCCGACTCCGTGCTATTCAAAGCTGATCTGCGCATACACAGATCGGCGAAACTTCGCGTCTCCGTTAGCCTAGCTGGTGAAGGGCTGAATCAACCCCACAATGTGTAACATGCTAACAAACTAGAGACTGATTCAGACTTCCAAACAGTCATCAATATACATTCACGAGCCACTAAACATAAGGCAGGGTATGTTCTTTGAAGAATGTTCATGCAAGGAATGTGGTAAACAGTGTGATTGTGCAGATATTTAGATACAGCGGGTTTTCGAATGCAGTAACATTTAATTTTTAGATTCAATCCTAGTCCCATGAGATTGTATGTTTGCAGGGAATTTAGGATGGCCTTNTTATTAATCAAGAGACTATAATACACCCTTAGATATACTTTATATTAAGTTGTGGTATAAAATAACAGTTTCAGTATCTTAGCATTGATCAGTAACTCTAATGTGTTGTTTAAGATAACACGTCAAGTTGAGATATACAGTGACTAAAAGGACAATCATGGTATGAAATGTTCTTTCTAATATAATTAAATAAATGATTTGGAAAAATGTGCCAATTAAAGAGTATAACAGCAAAATTAAAATCTTATATCATTTAAAGCCCTGTACTTGAACATTGTTTGTTAATGTTGCCAATTCTTCTGCTAACTCAAAAAGCATAATAAAAATTTTAATGATTATTCTAAATTCAAACTATGAATCTATCAGTTAGTAAGATAGTAAATGCAGCTATTTCTTCTAGGCTGTCACAATCCAGCCTTTTCCCTGGAATCTTAGTGGTTAGCCAGAGGTGAAGATTTGTTTCTTTTTATGATGTCGTTACTAGGGCTAAAAGTGAAAATTTTAGGTGTTCTAATTTGATCCATAAAATGATATAATTGGATGAATGTAAATGAATACTTAATTAGAAATATAGAAATATATTTCTTCTGGATAATTTCTTCTGGATATATACATACCCTTTTTAACATTAGAATTAACATGCATCTTTGTGTCTGCTGCTAATTTTATAATGTTTGCATTATATTTTGTAGGCAAAAGTTACTGCTGACAATTATGTACTTGGTTGATATTACCCTGTTAATTTTGCCGCAATGTTGTTGCATTTTGTCATGTATCATCGACTTTACATCATCTACTGTGTATTGGTTCATGCTTGTGAGTGTAACCTGCAGCAGACTCAATAAACCGGAATAAAATAAAAAATAAAAAAAAAATTCTAAACTGTTTTTTTTAGGGTTTAGTAAAATGTATGTTTGTATGTTTGCCAAGACAATGCAAATATACTTTTACTGAACACGGAAATGTTGTACAATTTAAATGGATTGTTTACATAAATCACTAATCACTGTTTTTTTTATAGAAACCCTGAAATTTACATTTGATATACTGCAGTTACTGCAGCTGTTAGTCAAATGAACTGTAATGGTGACTAAGTAGACAGATCATGATCAAGCCATATGTTCAGTGATTCAGAAAAAAAAGAAAAGCAGCTATTTAATAATGTGTTTTATTATTGCTGTGAAAGGCAATAATAAAAAGCCAAATGAAAAGACTGACTAATAATGTCAGTACAGTCAAGCTGGATACAATTGTTCACTCTTAGCTATATATGTGTGTGAGTATCACAGGGAAACCATTAACATAAACCTTTCTATAAACAGTTATTATGTGTTGACTATAAGAGGCTTCTAGATAATATAGATAATATTTCACAGTATATATGTTAAAACAATACCTGCATTTACAAGTAAGCACAGAATCAAATATTTATAAGTAACATTGCATATAAACATTTTATAAATATATAACAGTATGTATCTATTGAAGTCATATATTACTGTTGTAATATCGATTATATTATTGAAATAGCAAAATATACACAGTTTAGATATATAGGGGCCGATTCAATCCCNCGTGAAGACGGTAGAAAAAATTGCGGTTTTTAATATGCGTCTTTATTAACCGCAAGCAAAAAAAGCACATTTTTCTCCCTTATGCATAATTATTTCTAAAGTAAAAAAATGAGACTTTGAAACATTTGTGCACCCAACAAATAAATATATAATTGTCTTATTCCACTGGAAACCCCATTGCTCCCATGCAAACACACCAGTAAGATGTAAAGCAAGGTTAGCATCTGTATTCAATTTGGCTGATCCAGCCTTACATGCAATTAAATTTACGAGCGAGTGGGCAAAACCATGTTGAATTGCAGAAGAGGTAAATGAATATTAAACTACTTTGCTTTTGCTTATTGCACAAAGATATTGACCAGCGTTACTGTTACACTGTTATTAGACTTGGGCTAGCAAACATAACCTGTCAACTCTAATACTATGTGCAACAAATGAAATTTAACTCCCTTGCAAATCAACATGGTTTTGCCCACTCGCTCGTAAGTTCAATAGTATGTAAGTCTGGATCCACTCCTTAATCCCTGCCTGACTTCCTTCTGAGCTTACACTTAACCACATTCTGTTAGTTTTGCCTTGCCTTAATTGCATTGTATCAATAAAATATATTCTAAAGAATCATTGATCTGCATGTTGAAACCTTGCCAGCGAGTCTTGACAAAGATTAGCACCTGGAATAGCCTTTCTTTATTTGTGTGCCTTTGTATAGGGCAGGTACAGTATCTGTAAACATATTGTAAAAAAAAATATCGAAATGTTCAATACTTTTTTACCATGTTACCCACACATGATAACTGGCCAGATGACCGACTAATAACTGATCTGTTGATTATCATGTATTATCATACATTATATGCATATACCTAACACCGTCAAAACCGTCCGAAAACCTTATCTGATATATCTACTTGCTATGCAAAGTAATTACACATTAGACATTTACTATGCATAATAATCGTTTCACAGAGGCCAGCAGGCGATCATTTTGTCTTTTGTTCTGCACAAATGATTATCTTTTGAGGCATCCATTATAAGATAATCCTTATATTGGATGCCTCAGATAATCCTGAATGATTTTGCTAGTATTTGTATAACTCTCTTCACTTCTACAGACAGGGGCGATATTTTAAGATAATCGCACGCCAGGGGATTGCAGAAGATAATTTGATTCTTTGACTGGACAAAAGATATGCAATAATTTGTCACTAAATTGTAATGTGTATGGACAGTACAGACAATTGTTAACAATGTTTAATGTTTGTTAAGCAAATAATGAACAATGTCACAGCTACCTCCTGTGTATAGTCAAGCCCCACAGGATGTATAAAACAAACAAGAGAAATCTGTATATTGGAACCATCAAATAGGAGTTTTCATAATTATGATGCTTTTTAACCCTGTAAAAAGGACAATGTGCTGCTTTTTCAGTATGATATGAGGATGACTAATAGTGCCACTGTAATAACCAAATGAGCTTTCATTTATGGCATGTAACCTTAGAAAGAGGATTACACTTCTTGTGATAAGGTGGCAAGTAGCACAACGTGCTTTATCTTTTTGCTGCCAATGTTATGATTTATTTCTAATGCATCTATATAGAACATATTCGTTTATGAAACTATCCATTTCATAGAAAATAGTGGACGGACAAAACCTTTATCTATTACAATTGAAAGGCCGCTACAATATGACACCAAGATATTGCGAAACAAACTTTTATTGACCAGCAATAACCAGAAGGAAACAGAAATCTTTATTTATATGTGCTACACGGAAATCTGGTGATTTGTCACAGTAAAGTTCTTTGTAAAGTAGAAAAAAAAGCATGTAACAACAAAGGTTTGGACAACTTGTCCATGACATATAGCTTGATATTAAGAAAATTAGCAATTTCAAATCGCCTGATTTTGAGCATTCGACAGTGCGATTTGCAAATCGACAGTAAATGTGAAAACTATATGCTTTATATGGAGGAAATTGCCACAACGATTTGAGAAAAGGGATTTCAAATTTGATTTCAAATTGACAGCCATACAAGCGATTTCATACCAAAATAGACAGGTAGTAAATACCTATCTTTGTTGATTTCAGCAATTCGACCTTTAGTAAATTCCCCTAAAGAGTTTTAAATCAGGTTACACTATTAGAAACAAGGATTCTGCTTTAAAACAATGAATAAAATATTTTTAGCAATGGGTGCACTATACATATATAGTGTGAAACTAAGTGTCACTTGAGTACAATGGGGAATACAGACAGACAGAATACATTCTACAGGAGATTGGGGATTGATACATAGGGGCAATTACACATACAATTTAGTCAGCTTTGGAATCCAAGTTAAAACCCTTAGCGCTGTGAGGAATCATAGGATTATAATAGCTATGATAATAGATTATAAAGCTAAACTGGAAAGTATTGTTTACAAGAAATAACTGACTCCTAGAACAAGGAGAACTGACAAAGAGCCGGCTACTGGTTATCTGAGACCTATATTCACAGAGCATATAGAAAGAGAAACCATAATTGATGCTGAGGGATATATTATCAGGATTTCTGAGACACAGTGGTCAGGGGAAATGTGTTCCTGCACAGCTAATGAGAGGTATAACAAGAGAGAAATACAGGCCCCCGAGAAGACATACGTCACAGCGTTTGTTGGAAGGTGGGAATGGTGTGATACTAACTAGTGATAAAGTCTAGGTTTAGGACCTAAAAGACCCAGAGTATGTTTTGTTCATGTAGAGAGCACAAGATTCAAGGGATGTGGAATTTTCTATGTAGCATTTGGAGATTTAATAGCACAAATGTATGATTACCCAGAGCATCTGACTCATTGGCATACACATTATTTTTTTTTGTGCCTGTAGTGTTGACAGGACCTGATACGACTCCGTCCTATTGAAAAACTGCATTGTACAGGTGCTAGCGTCAATAAAGGAGGGAATTGTGTCAGATGGTTGCTTTAGAGCTAGACAAAAGAGACAAAACATAAGCGGATACATACAGGCAAAGCCTGATATAAACCCAGGCAGNTTAATGGACAAAGATAGTTACTCATGAAAATGTTTTGGAGTGTCATAAACAAAATAGTTGGTACCTTTGGATGGTATCTGGATAGGTTTGAGGGAGGGGAATTGTCACAATCCACACGTCCACTCACAATTTCCACTCACAGACATACTAAACACTTCTCTTCTAGAAACACTAACCACACCTTGGAGTGTGTTAAAGCCCCTCTCATGATGGGATAGTGGGCCCCTAGCAGAGGGACTTGCAATGATAGCCAGAGACTAATGCCATTAAACACTGCACAGCATTGTTAGACACAGGGACTTTGAAGAGGTTTTAATATTTCACAGACCTAATAGTCCTTCTGGGAGCAGTTGGGTAAAGGTGTAATGTCTATGTGGTACATTTTTAGGGTGACTTGGTTGAACCAGTGGTCGAAGTGGAAATTTAGAAGTAAGGGTATGGACATTTAGAAGTGGGGGTATGGAAACCCTGAATATAATAGAAGTCAATGGAGATTTTTACTTTTTCAATTACATTAGTTGGAGAAGTGCCGGTATGACATACCCCCATATACCCCCCCACTTCGAGCCCTG
>JABWIB010000752.1:0-12612 GCA_016617825.1 Platyplectrum ornatum | reverse complement strand
GCAGAGCTGCAGATCTCCCTATGCTGTCTCCCTCGCGAGATCCGACGTCACAGGGACGGGGTTTTGCCTCGGTTCCTGCTCGGAACCGAGGAGGCACCCCCNNAGCCTGCCNNGATTCGCCCCGGATCCCAGAGATTCGGATCTGTCGGATCTCTGGGATCTGAACCCGCTCATCTCTACAATAAATATTGATGTTGCCATTTTTATTGTGTAATAGTTCTAATGGCTGAGATAGACACACCCATTGGTGGAGCTATCTACAAGACACACCCCATTGTGTNCAAAGTTACATCCCTTTTGTGCAGTGCCTGTTGTAATCTTCCTCATATCCATTTGCAAACGTTGGAAACCCTGCCATATACATGTGTGAATACAGGGGGCTACACTGTTATTTGGAACGTAACTGGAGATTCTGATCAATAATCCCTAAATCTCTTTGCACAGTTTATTTTTACTAACTCGTCGATTCAACGTGGCTTGTTTATTAGAACCTGTCTTTGCTGTTTCTCCTGTTGTCTAGATCAGCCCCAGAATCTCACAAAACTGACCATTTATACTGATATAGTAAATAAGTGGGACATGTCTATTATAGGTGCAAAAATTATTTGCATGTTAAACTGTAAAATAAAAAGTTCTGGCTTTGGTATAAGTGTCTTGACATATTATACACGCCCCTATGCTAATTTATAATGCTACAATACTTACACAAAACATGGCTTCTGATCTGCATGGAGGTTTGCAGCACTGACTGCTTATAAACAGCTGTCAGCAGATTTCCTAAGCTGGCAGCTTCTGACAGATGCCTGAACAGTNATTGTCTGCCAGTGTCTGCTTTTTGCGGATCTGCTTTTTGTGCATCCTCTCATCCAGAGTGGTGTGTAATGTTTAGAAGAGTGAATAAATGAAAAAAAATCTTTTATTTCCGCATATATGTTTCTCCATGCATCTTTAAGAACTAACATTACAATATTTGTGGGATCGTTACGGAAGACCAGTGTTGAATTAAAACACGTGCACACAAGCAACACCAAGCAAAAATAAGATTCTTACTTAATTAACAGTTTTTTTTTTTAAAACAGTGATTGCAGTGACTAAAGAAATATATTTTGCCTTAAACATAAAATCTTTATTTCACAATTAAGATGAATGTTGCCATGGTCATTTCCCTTGTGGTTAATGACATTAGCTGCATCCATTCCCATGGAGCAGATTAAGTCACAAGCTAAGTGCTTTCTCCAAAGTGATTTACAAATTGCTGAAAGGAAAAGGACAAAGAAAAAGTATCGTAACTGCTGTGTGAGAATCACCATGCTCTTTGATGTCACATATTCTCTGCTGCCTATGGGGAAGATAAAAGCCCCCCCCCCGTGATATTTTATATTCAGCTCACCAGAAGTTTTTACTGAAGAGTCCTGTAATCTATCCTAATTCTTTGTAGTCATCTGTATTATCTTCCTGTACTGTATACTGTTCTCATTGAACTATATATCATACCTAATGTCAGTAAAATTATGTATATGAAAAGTTTTTACCCCCTGGTTGTTCCTATGAAATATTATATAAATAATCCTGATGTCCAAATAGCTAATGTAGAAGAACATGACATAGCAATTGCCTTGGTTTTGGTATTTACCTACAATTGTACATGCATTTGAAACATATACAAAAATGTATTAGGATATTTAGAGACCATATGCAAATGCTGTTAGCCAGTTACGTTAATGGGGAATGTTCTGGATATAATTATATGCTGATAAGTTTACTTAAATCTCAGACCCAACATAACCCATTAGCAGTGATCTAGCCATGACATGTGGATACTTTTTCATCTTTCATTCCTAATACCCTCTTTACCTATTTTCTCTTCTGACTAGAAAAGATGGAGTTTATTTGCTTAATGAATATTGAAATACATTTATGTGGTACAGAGAAAACACATTTTCATATTTTGTATCTATGTGGGTGGTTACTATATTACCATGTTTGGACTTATAGCTTGTGTAATTTTACACAGTATGATATGCTTGAAATTATAATTAGATAATGGTACAAAAATTTATGAAGGTTTATATATTTATATAAAAAAAATAAGGCAGCTTCAAGGTGCTTACAAGAAATCAGTTGGACATCTGTCCTCCAACATTTTACTTACACTAGAACGATATTGTTCTAGTGTATTAGCAAAAATATACACTAGAACTATATTGGCCATTCACAGGCAGACTTTTGGCCAAAACCCACAAAATCTTGCCATGGATTCATCAATCGGATTTTCTGATTGATCAACAATTATCTTTTGTTTATTTAAAAACAAAAGACAAAAAAAACTTTTTTAGCAAATTTTCTGTGTTAATTCATTTTATTCTAGACAGATGTTAACCAGAAGACAAAACTTAAAATGTAATTCCCTGATTCTACCATTTTAGAAATATCCCATATATGGTTGTAAAACGCTATTTGGGTACACCGTAGGGGTCAGAATTGAAGGAGCGGCATTCGGGGTTTTTTTAGTGCAGATTCAGCTGGAATGGTTTTAGTGCGCCATGTTGAATTTGCAGAGCCCTGTTTGTATCAGTAGAATAAAAACCCCCAATAAGAGATACAATATTGTAAACTACACTCCTGAAAAAACTCATATAAGAGTATAGTGAGCAGTTTCATCCCACTGATGTTTTGTAGCTTTAACTATGTCTAGTACCATAGTACTCACGGCAGTTACTATGCGGGCTATTGTGAATGAAACTACTAGCCTGTTCATAAAAGTGTAACAGTATCACTGGTCAGTATCTGTGTATCATAAACAAAAGCAAAGTATTCTTCCAGCATGCAAACAATAAAATGAATCTTACTTCCCCTGAAATTCAACATGATATTACAAACATGGTAACTTTACACTTATTTGCAAGCCTGGATCTAGTCCAAAGCTTCTAATAAGATATTTATATTTTAACTATAACTCTACCATCACTAGTGATATGACAGAAGTTTATTTTTTTTTTTTCTGTTTTCTTAAAGATACTCTCTGTTTTTTTTAACCAATTGTGTGTATTTACTATTAAATAATTTTATATGCACAGAAATGTATGCACAGAAAGTAAGTTTCCACACATTTTTGTGTATAGTAGTTATGTTGCAGTCACCATTGTGATCCTCATTCCTGTTAACAGTAATATAAATAAAGTCATTCCTCTTTTAGAACAAAAAACAATGCTTCAGATTTCTGAATTCATGACAGCCAGGGAGATGAATGTCTTTTATCTGTGTCAAAGATTCTGGTAACTGTTTGGCAGTTTGTCATTCGCTATATTTCTCTTCATTCTGACACAATGAGCCCATAAGCCACAAACCACTTTCATATTTACTTTTAATCAAGTCAGAACTTGCTGTCTTGTACAGTTCTAGTTGTGNGCAATTGTTAATATCACTGATTATTTATAATAACATCACCTAATGTAGCTGTATAAAAGGCGAGTTTCACCAATACATATACACAAACTTTATTCAGATTCTCGCATACATGATTAAATCAGACTCTGCATGAAAGGAAGCATTGTTGGAATAATGTAAGTGCATGCAAATGTGAAGCGAATGACAAAATTGCCATTCTAGTTAGTACACAAATATTTCTTCTGGCATGTACTAAATATTGATACCTGTCACATTCATTTGAGGATAAAGTGTTGCTACATAATATCTGTGGCATCCACACCAAACTGACCCGCGTACATGTACCTGGATTCCTCCCAAGCATGCGCATTTTCACAACTTTCCTTCCTTCCTCTGGATCATCACATTTAAAACATAGGGAATAATACCCTTCAATCATTATCTCTATAGCATTGGTTTTAGTGCACTCTGTGGGCACTTTTGATTTGCCCATATGGGCGTTATTGTTGAATCGGAGGTAACTAAGTGCACTACTACAAAGCATATCTCTGAGATTAGACATATACTGTAAATAAGGATTATAAGGTATTATAAGGTCTGTTGCAACAGTACACTAGAGTAAACATTAAGCAAACACTGATGGCTGGAAATATTATGGTTATGTACCTGACGTAGGAACAGATACACATGATGAATTCCCCACTGAAAGCAGTACACACTCTGCTAGGTGCATCCACACCTGGCAACATTAAAGGGACACCGATACTGGGTACTGACCACTCCTAGGCCACTGAAAAGTGTGCAAAGAGCACTGACTCTAAGGGCCTGTATGGAGCCATTGTAATAGGGGCAGACAACATAAACACTTAATAGAGTAGCAGGTGGAGAAGCCACATAATAACAATGACACTGACAAGCAAGGGCAATGAAAGTAAAGGTTCCTTATTATAACATTCTTAGTTAGGGGTATGTAACAAAAACTATATGAAGAAATACTTAATAAAACAATACCCCATAACAAATTAAAAATCATTATGCCTCATCCTTTTTATTTTAGGTATTAAAATCTATTGTGGCCAGAAGAGTGTTCAATATAGTAGACCTTCCCGGTTAATCCATCCAGGAAACGATTTTATTGTCCCTAGATACAGAGAAGGTGATCAACTGCATAACAGATGTGCTAGAGATCAGCTTTCAGGGGTGGTAAATTCTGTACTCCTCCCAATTAGTTTTTTNTTCAAATCCTTTCCCATTTACAAATTCTACTTTAGAACCCCTGGCTGTGACTATTCACCCCACATCCTTATTTTCCTCTTTGCATATGCTGTCTATAAATACATTC
This sequence comes from Platyplectrum ornatum, assembly GCA_016617825.1. Taxonomy (NCBI): domain Eukaryota; kingdom Metazoa; phylum Chordata; class Amphibia; order Anura; family Limnodynastidae; genus Platyplectrum; species Platyplectrum ornatum. Next base: position 7,883 of record JABWIB010000752.1, on the reverse strand, counting down.
CCAACTTTTGACAGCTCGCTTAGCGTTCAGTGCATGCAGGTTGCTACCATGGCACCCCACTCTTCCAGTTCCATAGCAGCTGACATCCCCCAGCACCTGCACCCACGTCCCTCCTTGCATTCAGGAATTTAGTATTGCCTTTCTTTACAAAGTAAAATACATCTGAAGTTCTCCCTATCAATATTTATCTCATTAAACTCCATGCATTTTTGGTAAAATACTACTATACAAGAAAAACAACCTTTCTCCCCTATATAGGAATCCAGATTTTCACTTATACATAGTAAGTAACACATTAGAAGTCAAGAAATCAGGTAGTGAATTACAACGTTCCTTCTCTTCCTTAACTGCTTAACTTATTTTGCAGGTGGGAACTGCAAGAAATTTATTTATTGACTGGGCTTCTCCCATGCCAGACAGGTTCCTGCACCTTTAGGGCTCGGGTTCCAGTAAACTTATTGGTTCCATAATATTGTAATTGTGATTTCATATGACTGCAGTGTAGCAGTAAAACCGCATTGCACAATATTTTAATAGCGCTCTCTGATACTTTAAAGTTTCACAAAAAGGACATTCAAGTGTTCAAGGACCTATTTAGTTGTGGGGGTCTAAATTCATGGTCATTCTGACACTTAAATGTGACATTGCTAATGTAAGTATAGCTATAGTCAGGTCATGTCTATGCCATAATAATCAATTAACAAGGTGGTCCCAGTGAAACTAAAGGTCTCCAGAGTATTGTAAAGCACTTGTGTTGGTATTAGCCAAGGATAATTAGTATTTTTTTCCTTCTCTTATTATTTTTCTATACTCATTTGATTGCATCTAGCCATTCTTTTTTATTTTACAATATTGCTCTCAATATTCAGTAGTATATATAATGTACACATATATATACACTCATTTACTTAGATATAGCCATTATAAAACAAATATTTTACCTATAGTTTATTTAACTAACTTGCTTCTTATTTTCTGATATTCATGATGCTTTTATTTTGATAACAAAAATTACATCATGTTGGACACTTTTATGGTAACTGATATGTATTGCAGTATGTATTGTATCTCTGTATATTTGTATGTATTTCTGTATATGAGCATCCTTGTATGTCTGTCTTTATTGGTCTATATGTGTCTTTCTATATCTATGTGTGTATATACCGTGTTTCCCCGATAATAAGACACTGTCTTATTTTTTTTCAGGACAAAACAACACCATAGGGCTTATTTTCAGGGTAGGGCTTATTTTATTGGCCCTGTGCTGCCAAGTGCTACTGATATTATGACACCTCATTGTCCTCCCAAGTGCTGCTGACATTATGACACCTCATTGTTCCCCCTGCTGACATTATGACACCTCATTGTTCCTCCAAGTGCTGCTGACATTATGACACCTCATTGTTCCCCCTGCTGACATTATGACACCTCATTGTCCCCCAAGTGCTGCTGACATTATGACACCTCATTGTCCTCCCAAGTGCTGCTGAAATTATGACACCTCATTGTTCCCCCTGCTGACATTATGACACCTCATTGTTCCTCCAAGTGCTGCTGACATTATGACACCTCATTGTTCCCCCTGCTGACATTATGACACCTCATTGTGATTTAGATAGGGCTTCATTTTGGGGGAGGGCTAACTTTAGACAGTTTACTGTAAAATAGGATAGGGCTTATTATCAGGGTAGGTCTTATTATAGGGGAAGCACAGTATATGTGTATGTATTGTACCTGTGTATCTCTTGCATTTAACTCTAGTTTAAATTACATGTAATAAATAGAAGACTTAAGTACTCAAATAAACTATGTAGAATTGGTGGTGCTCTCCTTCTATGTGTTGATAATACCTAGGTATTGTTGTTGATAATATCTATATCACACTAATACCCTGAGAGTTCTCTCTGGATTAAGTGCAATCCGGAAAGCAGTTTCAGAGTACCTCTGTCCTCATCTTTATAAATGTGTTTGGTGCATGTGCAACGTCCGCTGCGGATATTGTGCAGTGTTTTTACTGTTACCAACATTATGTACAAATGTCCAGAACTTTACATACAGGAGAACATGTGAATGGGAAGCCTGGCACAGAGACCAGCTGTAAAGTGTAACTGCCATTCACATACCAGAGCTGGCAGCACATCCACATTACAATAAAGGTGAAGAGCAGCATTAGCCTTTTATATAGTAATGTTACTGCATTTCCAGAGTGAACAATTACCTCAGCTAAATTGTTAGCTATTGTGTACCAGATTTTAGTACTCAGTAACGCATACATCACAAAAATAATATAAGAATGATATGGAGGTGGATACTGCCCCAAACAAACACCAACATTACATACAAAAAGAGATGTTTTTCCCAATATCACAACATACAGTATAATCTAATACAAATAAAAGAAACTAATAGGAAATGCCTCGTAGGAACAATAACTGCTGAAAGTATTATGTTTGCATCAATTCCACACAACAATCTCTTTAATATTATGTTCCCTAGGCGCCAACAGGCCTGATAGCAATTAATCCTGCCTCTCCCATCAAGACAGTCACATCCTATTAGGTAAATCACTTTGAGCGTCATCTAATGACTCAGATATTGTGGTATTATGATTTCAAATTGTAAACTCTGCTAATGATTTAAGACATTTTCCACAGACAAATAAAAAAAATCAAATAAATAAATACATGAAAAATACACATGTCCATTTCTGTGTGTGTATGTGTGTGTGTGTGTGTGTGTGTGTATATACAACTCTTCTTCCCGATCCGCACTCTACACTCCACTTTATCTAGACTTCCGATAAATGTCAATTCCAACATGGGACTCACATTGCACTTGTTTACACTAATGTACAGTAGAAACATGTAAATAGACTACGTACCAATCTCTCCTTCAAACCACCACTATTATATGTTTGTGTAAATGTATCAGAAAACCATTGTTTGAAAAATAGCAGTTAGATGAGCACTTACCCAGATATCTGGATGCAGTAATCACAAGTCAGTTCCGGTAATCACAAGTCAGGGCACATCCAAAATGGACATACTGTACGGGTTCTCTTCTATGTCTGTATAACCTGTGTATTGAGGGAAGTTAGTTCACCAAAGCACAGTTGAACTGTTTTGCAACACGCAATGCTTTAAATACAATAAACAATTGTACAGAACACAGATCAACCATTCAGTTTTCTTTTAACGGGCTTCCTTGTCATACTGTACACCACAGTGTCAGATTTTCTTGATTTCCTGTAGAGTACTTTTGTATATGACAGAATTACTAAATCTTATGAATCCACTGCTTGTGGGTTGAGATGGTAAAATTACAATTTTAGAAACTGACAAATGACCTTAGTTTTGTGCAGATTTCATGGATATATAAAACATTTGGATAAAGCTGATATGGTTTTATATTGAACAGACATATAGTAAACATTTCTAAGCTGCTCACGCATTCTGATCTAGTGCAAGTATAAAAATGCTTAATAACAATCTTTAATACTTACATATAGTGTATGATATATTATATATGTCATATAACATATAAGGAAAGTAATTATAACATTTCTCCACCACAGCTAAACAGGTGTATGACAAGAACTTGATGCCTCAGCAGTTAACGAAAAATGATGTATGGGTTATTGTATGAAATAATATATGCCCTTATGTCGTTTTCTATTTCTACTATAATATAATATTGTCATTATTTTGTAATTAATGTAAATATATTTATTTATATTTATTTTTTTACCAAAACAGATAAATAATTAGATAAAGATCAGTAGATAAGTAATATATTTTATTTCATACTATGAAACACATTGACATACTATACAGTTAGGTAAACTAATCTGTGGTTGCATCCATCCAATCCAGTTAATAGAGAAGAAACACACATTTAAAGAACTTACCTTCAATGTATTGTTTGTCCACTTGTAAATCCTTGAGTTTATTAATCCAGTTCACACTGATAGAGAAGCAGCTATCCTTCCAGACTGTCGCTTAGCGTATGAATCAATGATTTGAGTTTTCAATTGTGTGCACAAGAGGCTATCTGAGATATTGTCTCACACCCACTCTTACTAAAGCAAAATTAATGCCATTAATGCTATTCATGAATTACACAACCCCTGTGAGTGATGTGACATCACATGCTCCAAACATCCCTGCCTTCCTGTGTATACTGTGCAGACTTAGAGCCTCTTGTCCTGACTTGTTATTACAATATTCATGTAATTCAAAGGCAACACAAAGATATGTACTGGAAAGAAACCCATCCTTTCTGACTCTCCCAGAATGTCCTGGAGACTTCTGTAATTCAGGCCTTGCTCCTGGAACCCTGGGAATCAGGGCCGGCGACAGGGGGAGGGCAAGGGGGACAGCTGTGACGGGCCCCAAGCTTGAGGCAGCCCTGTTACTAGTGTTATCACTATTGAGGAGGGTCCCAAAAAATCTGGGTGTGAGGGGGCCTCAAGATTTCTGTTGCTGGTAATGCAGGCACATTTCTCGCACTTAAGGCAGAGAGTTAATGTGTGAAGTCCTCTTCCTAATGGATTGATTTAAAATAGTATTGAGGATGGATTGGACACAAAACATATTTGTGACATTAAACCCTCTACGATCCTTAGTAACACTCTGGATCACAGCTTTGACTGAGCTTTGACTCATGTTTTTTCATGTGATAATATAGAGGAACCACCTCCTCCCATATTCCTGAGATAAAATACTGGGGTAAAATTACTGGATATTGCCAGGCACCAGGAAGATGTATTCTCCACTTACAAACCACGGATTGATCTGGAACCCTGGTGAGGTGCTTGGATGATGATTAATAGAGTTAAATAAAAGTAATAAGTGTAGGCAGTAGATATAGGGGAATTCCCAGTTTTATTAGTAAATGATGACATTCTGTCTATTTAATTAGTAGTTGAATTCAGGTGTAAAATGGTACTGTTGCTTGGCACCACTCACCAGGCAGTTGGAAGTAAGAGCAAATGATTGGCAGCTGTCAGTCACATGGGGAGCAGAGGCTAGAAGCTTCCGGTAGTGGCACGAGCAGCAGCTCGAGAATGAGGCGCTCCTGCCATAGTTAGAGCGAGAAAGACCTAATATCGGCACAAGGGAAAAGTAGCCCCTCTAAAAAAGTAATAAGAAGCGAGTATTGGATGTGAGGCTGAGGGCAGCGGGCAGCAAGGCAGCACATACACAAAGGGGTAAAAAAGTAGCCATTTTGTTGCTAAAGTGTGTGATCTTATTTAGTAGAGAGGAGACTTCTATGTGTCATATTAGCGCTGCAGTACTGGTATATATGCAAGCCAGTGATTAGACATTATGGATGCTAGAAATGAGAGACTTAACAAGTGGATACAATCTGTTATAATTATAAATTGCCTGCACCACCAGAAACTGCACAAGGAATGTGCTACAACTTCATGGAAAGATAAAAACTGTCCATTTCAAGTGTTGTGATTTGTAGACTGTTATCCTAATACTCTACACAGAATTTACTAAGAACTATTGTGATGGAGATATCATACCAATGTAAATATGATTGCAATTTTNTTATAAAANATTACATATTGAGCTCCAACAGTTTGCAACAAGGAGTAGTATGGCTCCCTTATTATGGAGGTATCTTAGGAAATTAGAGATATTAGAATAAATGTATGGTAGTTAAAAGTTAATTTATGAATTGTTACTTGTTACTCATGCTACACTTTCCTTCCCATTTTCTAAATGGCTGACCTACTATGGACTTCCGCTACGTCCACCAGGTAAGTCTCCCCTGCGTAGTATATCCCATGCTCATAAAATCTAGCAATCTCTCCTTGAATGGTGTTGCTAAGTTAATCCCCCATACCTCATTCAGACTGTGGTCCTCCCAAGGGGCATCCTCCTTGCACTCCATCTCTTACTCCTCGTCCCTGAAATCATTTCCCCATCTCCAACATGAATTCGATTTACCCGATTTTCAGAATATTTCCACTACCTTCAACTTTCCAATAGGTTTTAATTGCCAAGGTGCCTCTATCTCCCTGCCACCTGAGCTCTACCATACGTGTTTCCAATCACTTACCAGTAAGGGAGTTCTCTTTTTTGGTACATCATAACCCAATCACCACCCCATTACTCTAAGTGCTCGACCCAAATTGCCTGGGAATGCCTCTTGAAAACTGAATGGTCTCTACCCCAATGGGAAAGTATATACCATGTTCAACCTCTCCAGCTGTATGGAAATTGTGAAAATGTGGCCTGCACAATCAAAACTGTGCAGGCGGCCGTGCCCTAGGATCCAGCTGTTTTGGGAGTTGCGGCGCTAGCATCTGACGTCTGCAACCCAGCCATTGCCCTGGCCTTTCATTTGCTCTACTCCACCTGTACCCACCTGACCTCCCCAAAAATAAGTGGTATGTTTTAAGCCCCCCTACCCTGCCTATTGAAAAGGTAATTGCCAAAGACGCCTTTTGCTGCTGGTGCTGGTGTTGCTGGCGTGAATATTTAGCATGGCACCTGAATCCTCCAGAGCTGATTCTCTGTTGCACCCTGCTTTACAGGAAGCACACACACACACACACACACACACACACAATGAGTCCTTAAGACGCATCTGATAATATACATGAACAATATACACCAGAATTTTGGGCAGTGGAGCTTTGTAGCCTAATTAAATGAACAAGTCTTTAAATGGCTATGACTGCACTGTTTATAACATTTGAGCTCTGTGGAACAGCTTACATAAACTCAGAAAAGTGCTTTTTGCAGACTTTATAGTTTATAGAACGATAGTGGAAATCAGCATAAAACAATTAATTTCAAATTCTACTAGAGAAATATGTGAAATCATGTGTCCATATTTAGAAATAGGCGCATAGAATGCACAGAAAACACAATAGGCGTTATCAACTTTACTAAAGGAATGTAACAGAGCTAAGAGTAAGAGTTTGTCTGTCCGACCCATGGTAACATGATCTAAAAAAAGATAAAACAGAATAAATTATTTCATTTTTTTATACAGTAATTGATCAGCATAAATCTGAATGAATAAGCAATATGGGTACAAGTTGGTGCAGTTACAATATGTGCTATTATACTCACACAATGTTTCTCTTTCTCATTACGCACATCAAATAGGTTTGTAGGGTTTTTCTTCCCAGATCTCTGGCTCCGATTTTTCCACCTCCCCATTCCACCACACTGCACCAAATTATACAGTGCACCAAAAGGACATATTTTGTTGTTATTATTATTAATATTATTACTACTACTACTACTACTAATAATAACAATAATATTTTCTATGTGAAAATGAGAGAAACAAATAACCACACACTTCATACAAATACAATAAAGATACAGCTGGTGGGTTCTTTCCCGGATTTCATTTTTATGAGTGTACCAAGATATGATTCATCTATGTGAGCTATATAGCTCACCACTTCCATCCCTAAGGCAATGGATATGGTAAACTCATATTACTTTCTGTTTGCTCTGGTGTCTGTGAGAGNGGTGAGACAGACATGAAAACAAGCTTTATCACTGTTCCTTTCTTTTCAAAATCCTTCTAGATTTCTCCATGACGCAGCTTCTTTAGAATGTACTGTCCCTAAAATATAAGTTTTTTAACAAATAAAATATACAATATATGCAGAGATCATACAGTGTTGTTGATCATTATTGTTTGAAAAAAAGATATATATTTTATTTCATGTTTTGCTATAATGCTAATCAGGGCTCGAAGTGGGGGGGTATACGGGGGTATGCCATACCGGCACTTCTTCTACTGATGTAATTGAAATACTACAAATCTCCATTGACTTCCATTATATTCCTTTTTTCATACCGTCACTTCTGAATGTCCATACCCCCACTTCTAAATTTCCACTT
>JABWIB010000751.1:57818-73520 GCA_016617825.1 Platyplectrum ornatum | reverse complement strand
ATTTCCATTACAGCTGTTCAATCTTGTTAGCCAAGTATTAGCATTAAAATTGGTATTGGTAGTAAATTGGTGTGATTGTTGTGTTGATATAGGAGTCTACCTTTTTGGTATTCGGCTTATTGGGCAAGGCAGTGGTGAATGGAGGGTTNGGGTTAGGCTGCAGGGAATGGAGGGTTAGGGTAGTGGAAGGAGGAAAAGTCATGAAACTTCTGCTGCTGGGAAGCCCTTGACAAATATGTTCACATGTCCCTGATGATAGAGACCGCCGCGTCCCAGAAACGTAAATGGTGTTTTGAAATAAGATGATGCTAAGTCCAAGGAGTGCCTTCCTGTTCTGTGGATTATATATATAAATTAGTGTGGGCCCCAAAAATTATTTTCTCTGGTGGGCCCAAGGTATCCCAGTCCGACCCTGGTTACTAGTACAGCTTAGATGATCAGCTGTCGGGAATATGATACCTGAGCAGCTTAGCAGTTACGTATCACGTAAACATCATGATAAGGGTTTATCTGAGCAGCAACTTGTGTGCTCTGCAGTTGTCACCAGTTACAGGGTACCTGTCTGTGTGTATGACTAGGGCACACCTGAATACCTTCAAAGTGTCCCAAACTGGCAGACAAAAGGAACCTTTATTTCGAGTTGTTTGAGTCTGGGCAGTTCAGCCGGGTTGGCTATGAGACTTTGTCCTGTTTTTCCATCTATATTGGGAGGTACACACCTGTGCATAATGTCTGGGTGTATGCCGTGTGAATGATTGCTAAATACACCTGTCATCTGGCGCATGCACTTAACACCTATAGTTAACACCTAAATGTGGAGTGTGAAAGACACATACAATAATACGTTCTAAAAATAATTCACATAGGATACTAAAATAAATACATTGGACAGTCAGTCAATAGACATATTACTTTTTAGATACTCACAGGTAATCTCCACCAACCTGATTGATAGCCTAATCTTTATATACACAAGAAGCAAATGCAAGCCTGTGGCACGTCAACCTTCAGATGCATCTCTTTCTGAGTCAAGGACAACACAGATAATACACGGGGAAGTTATATAGGCTGGATGGCCTCACATTTCTTGTGCAGACGTTACTGCACCATCTACCTAATTTCATAAAGGATTACAACTTGCAGTTTGGGCTGAAATTGTAGTCCCTCTGCAGAAACGAAAGGTCAGAGCAACCGAGATTCAGGTTTAATGACTGAGAGGGGAAAAGATCACTAGTCAGCAATAGTTTTAATTATGGTGATGTTAACATTGACATTTCGTCCAATTAGAGTTTATGAAATGAAAAACACTATGTTATAAAATAATGTTAAGGGTCACAGACATGCTGACAAAACCAAACAAATTCTCAGTTAATATGCTTCAGAGCTATGCCTTGGAAATGCAGCAAGGTTCAGCATTCTGATAACCTTTACTAGATATTGCCTTGATATATGGAGCAGCTTGATCTAACGCTACTATGACATTTCAGTTCATAATGTCCTTGCTTTGCTGCTGCCTTGGTGAGTTATAACTGTTTAGCCCGCTGTTTCCCTCCCTTATAGCTCGCATTCTCCATTGCTTTGTTTTTCATGGGCAACTATTAAATAGAAAGCTCTCCTTTCAGTTTTAGGGTTGTGCCTGATACGCTCTTAATCTACAGTGCTACCAGACAGAAAAGAGGTTTAAAATGGGAAGTTGAATAAAAAAGGTCAAATGATAATCACTTCATATATATATATATATATATATATATATATATATATATATATATATATATATATATATACACACTAATGTATCATTTGAACTGTACAATGTTCAAACTAAAAATTGTATTTTCACCCAGGATTTAGCAATACTGTATATCTCTGATTCATAGTAGCTTGTGATGGGTTATTACGCCATTTATTTTTTTAATTATTATTTATTATAATTTAAAAAAATTATATTAATTTTATATATTTATCACAAGAGATGTATTTGCCAATGTGATTGTTCCTTATTTGGAACAGATATGGGCAACAGCTATATGTCTTTACAGCGTCAATATTTTTTTATGAATGGAGTAATAAAGCTGCCGGAAACACAGGGGAAGGTTAGGGTTAAGCAATGGAGAGGGTAAGGTCGGGGTTCGGCTGCAAGAAGTGGAGGGTTAGGTTTAGGGTAGTGGAAGTGGTGGGTTAGGTATAGATTAGTAAACGGAATGGGATTAATAAAAAACTTACCCGTAGGTTCTATGAGGAAGTCATGAAACTCCCGCTGTCAGCGCTGATCCACTGTCAGCCTTCTATTACCTATAACAGGCCTATAATAAAAGAGCTGTTCCTAGCACCAAACCACATCCTTATTATAAATACATAGAGCTGATGTAAAATGGAAATATTTTCATATATTTATAAACGTTTATACATGGATTGCTGAGCGCCATTTAAGCTGGGCTGCACCCATCTAGACTCATTCCTATTAAGACNCATATGTGATAGTCCCTAAAACTTTTATTGTTTTCACTCTGCAAGACATTTTTAATAAATACATATTGGCTCACAACCCTCAAATTGTTGGCCTATACCATTATAAATTGCAGTCCAAATGGCAAGTAAGCATTAAGTACTTAATCCAGACTTACTAACATTAGGAGATTTACACAAGTCACCAGCATAAATCCCATAACCAGTAACATCTGTGTCAGCCCTATGTTTCTAGAAGATTTTCAGACATGATAAAAGACCTGGAGGAGCTGTTATTTAATGACTTGCATGGTGAAATTGAGGTAGGGTTTTGGACAAATAAGTGCCAATGGAATACATTTACTAAACTGCAGGATCTGAAAGCTTGAATCTGATTGGTTGCTATGGGCACTTTTACACTGTTAAATATTGTATAATATTCATTGAAAATGGTCTGAACAATGTTAACATCTAAAACAAATGAACATACAGGAACAGCTCCAAAAATATACCAATTTAAACAAAAAAAACAATTGCATCTGTCTTTACGAATGTCAATTTACTTTCAATCAAGTAATGCAAATAAGTCTCCTCATTTGCTTTAATTTATATGATAATGTTTTAGTTGCAGCGATGTTTATGTAGACAGTGGGAGGGATAGGTTGTGTATTAATTAAGGCAGCAACCTAATATTTTATACCCTCCATTAACTTTAAACCTTTAAAAAGTCCTCTGACTAATAACATAAAAGACTTTTAGGTGGTATAAACAAGTCACAGTTTATGTATTAAATTACTGTTGGTAAATAGTCACTTATTTCTCGCTCATTACCAAAAGGGAAGTAAATCACAATCACTTACCTTCCATTACCAAAAGGGTGCAACAATATGCTCCGCACCATAGCTAGTTTTCAGGGACCTTTAGGCAACTTCAGCATAGGGTCCCCTGCAATAGAAACACACACACACACACACACACACACACACATATATATATTAAACAAGACCTATAGTGTCCGGCCTTCATTTCTGGCCTTTGTCATTTTTGCCTTTTGAGTGACCACCTATAATTTGTACCCTTTTTGTATGTGCCCAATTACCAATTCTGCCCCTTTGAAGTATGCACAGCCTCCTCATACGGCCTCCTATGGGAGTTCTGTAGAACCAAATCTGTTTCAATGAATTACATGGTTGCCTATGTAACATCTCATTATTCACTAAAACATATTTGGTGTTATAATACTGCTTATTGGAATTATGTGAGCAGCACGTAGAATTGGCCATGTGCATGGGCACCACNCGCATCTCTGGTTGCCCTTTGGCTAATCTGGACCTGCTCTGGACACCACCATGCAGTGAAAACCCTTAGAGCGCAGTTACCTATTCTTCACTTTGTATACGCAGTATGTTTGTATGTTGTAAAGTCAGAAACATACATAAATAAAATATACTGCGTATGTTATACATTGTATAATGTTATTCCTCAGCTTACTTCCTGACTATGGCTAGAAATGTACTTATAATGGAGCAGATCCAGACATGGGATTTACAACTGGGCAATGTCATGTCAGTTTTCACTGAGAGGCAAATGAAATGTATTGTTTGCATGCTGAGAGAATACGTTACTATTGCTTATTACACAAAAAAATGCTGGACCTTCCCCCTGAAATTCAGCATGGCTATGCCCAGGTGTTTCCACATATGTTCCTATTATTTTTGAACTCTTCATCAACCCCACTGTCCTTAATTTTCCATCTTTCCAAACAGGAGTAGTATGTTATTGAGACGTTTAGAATATTGACTCTAAGGTGCCCACTGTGTTAAGTGGTTGTCACTATTCCAGAGGAAGACAGAATGGGTGCAGAGCAGAGGAGAGACGTGGCAAGGAAAACATTTTTTACTATACTTTTTTCATTAGTTTTTTATTTATTTTTCATACATTGATACACTGGAATATACACATTTCCGAGACATGTCGGAATACTAGAAAAGTATAATCTATGATAACAAAGGGCCAGACTCAGATCTTTAGGCACTAATGACTTAAGCTAGGTACACACGGTAAGATAAATTGTGTCCAATCGTAAGATTTTTCAAGAGTGGGCAAAACCATGTTGAATTGCAGGGGAGGTAAATTATTTCAGGTGAGAGATGATGTTTCCAGCACAAGTCTAATAACAGTGTAACAGTAATGCTGCCTAAAGATGGAAACTGGAAACTATGCAAGTAATAAAGGACAAATGTCAATTATCGCTATCGCTATTGATGGAACATTGGCACCCCCCTTCCAAATTTTTTGCTCTTCCAGATGTATACCCAATATGGACCATTCAGGGATTAAAGCAATGTGGTTTACTAAAGTTTCCTCAACATAACGACAGAAACCCTGTATGACCGGCTTTTCCAAAAGCTTTAAAATGTCTACCTTCTAATATAGGATTTGTTCATTTCATGGGATTCTTTGACTAATTTTTAAAAATTTTTTCTAATCCCTGGCCAGGAAGTCTGTGTGTAAGCCTTTCTATATTTCTATATACGGTATGCATTCTTTACGTCTTTCTATTATCCTTTTTTGTACTTTGTGTACTGTGATTCTCTATCATATTAAGTATCAATTAAAACATATCAGTCTCTGTGTTCTTATAGATTCACGTGCACAGGTGCTTGGTTTATAAACGCTACATAATTGTAACAGCAGAGGCCATATTGGCTTTATGATAAGTCTGGTAAAGTATAATAGCGTTGGGATAGCGTAAAGTAGGAACCTAAGGCCTCCAGAGATAGTGTGCCCACTGTCCGTCTAGCACGGCAACATGTTTAAATTTCTTCCCTCATCGATCGTTCAGGTTGCCGAGGAGTGCCATCACGCCACCCAGCACGTCGGCATCTGACTGGTGGCAGATACTGGTGTACATAATATGTGAGCTAAACAAGGGGAATTAACCATTAGAGAAAAGAACAGGTGATTGTTGTGAGTAACCCCTTGTGTCATATCTAAGTCATGATGGCTTGGGTGAGTTTGTGGTTGTGGACCCATTTGACAGGAATGGACTGAGCTTTCACTCTTTGTCAAATTACAGTGTAGGTAATCATTAGCTACAGAAAAGGTAGCCGCCAAATGTTGGAGACTCGTCAGTACTAGTTGGATTGGTTACTCAACTGTCGAATTCTCCATATCTTTTGCTATGGTATCTTGTCTACATCTCGTCTCGTCTTACGGTTAATGTAAAAAAAGGTAATATTGACAAAAAATAAATTACAGGGATCTTAAAAACCAAACGTATGATAGACAATAAAGACATTCATATATTACATATATTTTCTAAATAAAACTAAAGGCACATGATATAGGACTTGCCAGCTATCTAGCAGGCTGCAGATACAATTTTTGGTTTGTAAATCAAATTAAAATTGAGTGAAAGAAAAATCCATTAAATAAATTACAACCCTTTTGTTCCTAAATTGCAGCTGGTAATAGTTCTTTTTTTATTACTTATTATATTGTTGAAGTCTATATAACCCTTACAGCTCATTATTTTAACCATTTGGACCCTTGCTTTTCTCACAGTGTTCAGTGAATAATTAAATTAAGCTTGGGCATCTGGCTTGGAAAATATTTGACCACAGGGAATTAAAATGGATTCTGAGCAAAAACAACCTATGGTTGAAAGAGTTTGAAAGAGGTAGTCTAACAAATCAAGTACAAACATTAAAAGGAAAAATGGAGGGTATGACCTTTACCGCGTGGATGCTGAAACTGGAGTTTAAACACAAACACATCCTATTATGGCCACATTTGGATTTGTCTGTTATGTTGTGTAGTATGGCTATTTTAGGCAATAAAATAGAAGATAAATATATATTAAACATTTTAAAAATCATCTGATTGCTTTTTGTTTTTTAANTATATTTCATCTAAATTTCACTTTGGTTAATGACTTCTGCAAACACGTATTCTGTGTCCATCTATGGAGATAGAAATCACATCTGTATTTAGAAGATTTACCTACATCAGCTATATCCAATACTATTCAATACAGTGGTCGAAGTGGAAATTTAGAAGTGGTAGCATGGGCATTTAGAAGTGGCGGTATGGAAACACAGGATATAATAGAAGTCAATGGAGATTTGTAGTATTTCAATTACATCAGTGTGACAAGTGCCGGTATGGCATACCCCCATATACCACCACACTCCGAGCCCTGATTCAATCCAATCATCCAGAGACCAGGCTTTATTATTTGTGATATGTTCCATAGAATATAAAACTTACTTAAATCTAAAGCGCCAATGTCTACCGACTCATCTAATGTCAAACAAGTTATATTATTGCACTTCTTCAACTCTGCATTAACTCTGGTTCCCAATGTTGACCAAAAAAGCCAATAAGGCAATTTAAAAAGACTACTAATGAGGTAGGTGTCACTGGCTCATATCTCATTCATGCAGACAGGTTCCTAAATACATTAGGCTAATACATTTATGTCCCTTCCNCATGGGTTGTTTAAAAAAACTTAAAATAAAAAAGAAGCGGTACTGACAGGTTATTCTTACTGAGAGTGTGCTGCCACCGCTGCAGCCCTGTGGACGATGGCTATGCACCCCACTGATGTCCAGCGCCTTAGGGGACTGAATGCAGAGAATCACGGCATGTGTATCAGATATCTGAAATGTGGGCATTGCTGCTGGAATCTTGGGAGAACCAGTAAATATCCCTCACTCGACTTCAGACAGTCATGTAACGCAAATCCTTAACTCACGTCNCAAGAATAACAATGTATTTGTGACATCAAGTCCTGCTTCATTCCTTGTAACTCTGTGGATGGCAGCTTTGATTGGGTATGGGGAAAGATTTCAGTGACTTGCAAACATCACGTCCTAAAGCCCTAGCCCCCCAAATTGAATGGAGAAACATAAAGTCATATATTGTTAATATATTTCAATCTTTAGCTATGGCTACCAATTACATTTAAATATTCCCACTATGACATACATTCTAGAATGGGATTCTTGCTGGTAGATTTCATGTTTTGAGTTTAATTTTATTACTATAAGTAAGGAACATTTAATGGCCATAACTTTNTCACGTCAATCCAATTATATGAACCTACTCTAAAGTTGGGCACACACTTGCATGACTATCACTCTTGGCAAGTGGATCCCAATAAATGGGACAATTGTCACCTGGGGAAAAGTCCCATTATCCACCCCACACTAAAGCGATAATTCTGAAAGAGGAGNAAAGTCCTGCTCTGATTGGCAGGCTTCCCCCTTAGTTGATTGGATGGTCTACCTGTCATTCAACACAGGACCTCTCACCCCATTCATACTCACCTCCCCTCTTGCTGCTCCTCCAGACACTNATTAAAAGATTTAAATTAGGGAACAATTATCCACCATATTGTCCATCTAATCAGATAATCGTATCCCAGTGTTTTTCTGCCATTCTTCCCCACACACTAGGGNGATTATTGGCCCAATCAAAAATAATTATGGAATTGGGCTAATAATCCTCCTAGTGTGTAGCCAGTTTCAGGTTGAGGTTTGCTAAAGCCAGACTCGTGTATCTTNAGATAAGTGTGTGGTATAAAGAGGAGTTTGCTCCTCTATATATATGTATACAGGAGCTGTTTGAAATGGATTAAAAGGTGAATGTGCAAAAATTGATAGAGAGTGTAAGAACTGACATTTATCTTGCAGTTCAGTGAATAAGATTGATCTCTACCTCCAAGTAAATGATGAACTGTATTAATTCTAGCTGCTGCCCNAGGGAAATAAAAATCTTACACCTCTCGTGAAAGAAGCAAGGATAATGCCATATAAGCATAAAGGGTGAGGAATTCTCTGACACGCGGTGACCATTGTATCCCAGATGAAAGGAGTTATTTTGTGCCGTGCTGGCGTTTGTTGTTTAGGGCAGGTTACTAATTGTCTGATTTAGTCTTATAATAAGGGACTCAGTCTATAATGAATAATGAATTTAGACGGTGTCCTTTGGGATTGGGATTATACAGGGGGTCAGTGGGGAGAAGCGTGTCATTTCACAGTAATACTTCCAGTTACTGTGATTACTCCACAAACAACAGAGTAATANAGTAATCAATAGAGTCTCTAGTTCACACGATTATATTAGAAATTATATAACTCTGGCTTGTTTGATCAAGTAGCCCCATTCCCCGGGTCCAATGCCCTGGAGGTACAGCCACCTACAGTATATTAGCCAGATAATGGTAACTGTATGCACAGGTAGAGGCCCTGCCTTAGCCCCTGTCTCTACTACTTCTTAACAGCATCATATGAGAGTAGGGGAGAATGGGAGTTGCAGCACGCTACTAATATACTGTAACTGAATCTGGCAACTGGCAGCGACTACCAACCAATCCGACAANTAACCTGAACATGCATGGATGAAATAAGGGGGAGGAGGTTTTTCTGTCCCCTTCCACTGCTAAAGGTCAGCCTTGGAAACTAGGATCCATCNCAAGTTCCAGCACTTATTCCCCTCTACCTCGCAATTAGTGTGACAGGGGGCAGAGACGGAAAGCTTCTAGAGACCCTCCTTCAGAGATTTATATATTTTGAGATCTAAATTTTGAACAGTTAGTTCCTTTACTATATAATGAATTAGGGCACATATATTATGTTACAGTGGTACTGTGTATTTTCTAGCATTTCTGTATACTAATCTTAGTTTCTTCCAGCTTGAAGTGATGTTATTGCTTTGTTATTTAGATGTTTTTATGAAATGCACCATCATCAAAGCCAATGGTATTAGCAGATACTTAATATGCTATATACATATATATATATATATATATATATATATATATATCTTATCAGGCAGTCACAGATCATTTTAGGCATTTTAGGCGTACTTATTCTAAACTAGCACATCGTTTGGAGAATATTTTTTTCTTGCTATAAAACAATTAATAGACTGACAAAAGTGTCAACTTGAAGCCTGAATTATTTTCTCATNCATCCCAGTGATTCATTGTTTTGCTGTAAATAGAATAATTTATCATCTAATAACATCTATTCTGATTACAAAATGTTTTAACATGATCTTGATATCTTAGCATCCTAGTACTTAATGGATTACTCAAATCCCCTATAAAGTGTTGATTCTAAATACCATCCATTTGTCTGAGCCATAAATTCATAGTCTCAGACACCTGACGGATTATGGCTCCTTATTAATTTGAAAAATGACACTCTGTATGAAGTAATGAATAGCCAATAGGACTGTGTGTGTCTTATGTGTTTCAAGGGGAGACGACATTAGCATCACTTTAACTGACTTCATATTCTGTTTGCTGGTTCCGCATTGACCCTTCCTTATTTTGGTTTCTGACGGAAATGATAACTTTAGGGTAGGGTAGGGTTTAGTAGCAGTGTGGTCAATGGTTATATTTGGACACATGATGGGATATAAATGTATATAAACACTCTTTCCATCACTTTAAGATAGTTACTTGGGTCTGTAAGTCCAATGGTCTTATTATCAATGGGGTGTTAGTTGTTGGACCTTGGTTGGTACCAAGACCTGGTGTCAATCTATTACTTGAGACATAGCAGTTTATGCCAGCTAATCAAATTCATACATCCTAATTTATAATGTATAAATTATATAATATAATGTAATCAAATTTATACATCCTAATTTATAATGTATAAATTATATAATATAATGTAATCAAATTTATACATCCTAATTTATGTTTTGCTACAACTAAGGGGTTGATCCAGAGTTTTGCACTAAGAGGTCCAGATCTGAACCATGGTTGCAGACAAAGGGGTGCAAAGTAGTTATTTTTTGGCATGCAGGGAAATTACAAGGAGATTATACTAACTGCACCCACATTTTCAACAGCTTCAACTCTNATTTACAGTTGAGCTACAAATCACCAGATTGTGAAGCCTTTTAAGATTTACAATTGCCTTCTCTGCAGTTCAACANAACAAGAAACATCTATGCTCTTTGGTACCACCAATGGCCTATATTAACAATAACTTGCAGTGTATAAATAATCCTGACAAATTATGTTCTATATGCAAAAAGCAACTTTTTTTTCCCATTGCTCATAACTCCTATGTTGTAATTCTGATGGAGCCATTCAGACTGTTCCATGGACTCGGGATTTTGTGTTTTGGTATTTTTTTTTTACGATACTAGACAATGTAGAAACCCAGGTCTGACCATTCAGACTAAGGGAGACCTAGGTCCTATCCAGGAATAACTCTTCTTTTTACAGGGGTCGAGGATTGGGGTATAAATACCCGCCGGGTTTGAAGAATGGTGGTGTTTAGATTACCACCAAACTTCAGGAAACCCGTGAATTTCCTAAAATTTCCGGGTGGCAATCTGAACAGGGTATAAATCAATAATTCATCTATGCTTCTCCAGGAAATGAAGACACTACCCCAATAGAATCGTATTTCAGTGAGATTTTAGAAAAGGAATAGCTTAGTTCCGGTTTATTGAAAGGATCACTATTTCCATTTAACATATGGAACTTACCTGTCCTTGTTGATCCACAATGCATATCTACTCCAGACAAAGTCGTTCATATGTACGAAAGTCAAGATTTGAAATGGAACCATCATTGGAGAAGTGTGTTGTACTGGTAGTAGTCTTCATCCCATACATTCTAGGGCTATGTAGCTATAGCTTTTTTTCTTAACGTCACATCACATCTGTATGTGAAACTTTACAATCGCCCCCCTACATTGAGGGTGTCCCGTAAGCCTATAATGCATAACATCCTGCTAATTATCCTTCCCAGCAAATTTTAAAGGGGACAAAACACCTGCAAAAATCCAACACATTTAGTTTTTGTTATATTTATACAAAGATACAGTCATGACATGTGTTCCAAGCTACCTTAGGTAGAGTCAATTTGGCCTGATTTATTTGTGTGCCTAAGTGAAACAAATTGCTTTAGCTGCGTTTGCCGAGGTCCATCCAGTCTGATGGCTTATGCACGCAGGAAGTTGAAAAGAAACATCTTGGTGATCATATTTCAGCACTATAGTGGTTTATTGTTGATACAATTATATTTCACAAGCACAGTGCGTCTCGCTTTCTAGCCTGATGGAAAATCAGATATTAGTCTGGGAGAAGGAATAATTCTCAGGCCAGCTGCTCCTATTGCTTCACTGCTTCGGTTTTAGGTTGAATAAAATCTTGAAACATGTTTAAAAATTTGATTACAGCTTATAATAACAATAATCACCATGAAATCGGTTGTTACTACAGTTAATGACCTGGTTATTAGTTAGCAACCGCCTAAGTTCCCCTCTGGCCATTAAATAACAAGCTGCCTGTTAGTTTCACCTTATGTCTCTTTCATGCGCCATCCATAAAAGATAAAAATAACGCTGCATCTGTTTTTCTCCAATTTTACATGTGTATTTCTTTGTAAATATTTTTATAAAGTATTGCAGAAAATAAACCAATTGCTGCTTGAAAAGACGGCTATTTGGCTTTGTATTTTTTTTTCTTTATTGTATAATAAAAATGATATTTACGCTTTTATTTGTACTATAAACTTTACTGCTTTGTGGAACAGTTAGCAAAACAAAATTCAAGGGGCTTTCAAATTGGCCNTGCCCCACGTGACCTTCCATTGTGAGCGACATAAACGAAGAACAACACTTTATGTTTATTNGGATTTTGTACAAGGGAAGTCTACGCACAATGATGTTATTTAGTAAAAAATTATTAAAATGCCATTTTCAGCTACAACTAGTAATTATATGTCCAAGTATGATCTGCAACAATAATTACCTTCCCCCCTCCTTGGTACAACTAATAGCAAGAGGTCAACCCATGACTGGTGGAATATAGTGCAATACTGTTTAAAAACTATTGAATAATTAATTGGTTATATGGGAAAGATTTAAGAGAAAACAAGAATATTTTATATATTATATCAGATTCTTGGTTCATTGCAAAGAGCAGTTTATTACATCCCATGATTTATAAACAGAAATGATCGCAAACACTCCGGTAAATAATACTTGTATAGTATGATCATGAAGGCCGTGACATGGCCTGTGTTGTTTCTAAATGGATCGAAATCAATTTGATGATCCCTACTGAAAATGGAGGGAGGGGGGTTACAATAGTGTAATATGGGGAGGTTATTTTATTTTGCCAGGAAATCATTTTCAATGAACTGTGGTTGGGGATTCATTTATTGATGACCAGATATCCTCTGTGTGTTTGAACTGAGCATGCCCAGAATCTTGAGTTCCGCACAAATTTTCATTAAACCCCAGGGTGGCAAGATCATTTAAGGTCAGGTACAGAAAAACTGTGCAGCTACGGAAATATTTTACTACAGCTGAATCAGGCACATTGTTTCTGTGCTATAATCAGATAAACCAGGTAATTACTGTGTCATAAACATGTTCTGACAGCACTGTAAACTCTTTAATATTTATTTTTATTTTATTATTATTATTATTTTTATTTTATTATTAAATGTTAAGCTGGGCATACATTGTAAGATATATATATATTTTTTAAATTGTTCAGTGTATGTAAATGATTTTTTCAAACGATCGTCCGATATCGTTCAAAAATAGGTTTCAAACAACTTTTTGATTTGAAGGCCTGCCCAATCTTAAATCGTTTGATTGGTGAAAAATCGTACAGTGTATGCCCACATCCAATATTCCTGCCATAAAGACCCACATTAAAAGCATAAATCAAAAATTTATTTTTTAATAGTATGGAAATACTAATTTGCATTTTTTTTTACTATGTAATTATTGCACAGTGTATGTCTGTTTCCAATTCCTTTAAAAAAAAAAAAGNCTTTGACCACTGGTCTGAGATGAAGTGTGGTGAAGACTGGTAAAGGGCCATGATATCATAGACCACCACCACAGCTCCAGCATATCTCCAAACTGTCCCAAATCCAAGACACTATTGATTTTGGGTNACTGCNTNGCNCNTCTNCTAGTTTGTCCCAATAAGTGAACTAGCATGGAATGAGGGATTGCTTTGAATGNGGGGATGTTTGAGTGGGAATAGAAGCAGATTTTAGGACTCCGGATCAATCAGTAGCAAGGCCAGTGGGGAATTGGCAAGGGAGTGGGTGGTGATTACCGGCGGTAGATAGACCTCAGAGACGACGGAGAGAGGGCCGGAGCCTGTGTCTACCCTATAATTTGCCTCTGTGTGTCTATAATGTAGTGCTTTGTGCCACCTGCATCTTATTCTCCAAAATTAATTATTATTACTATACGTATACATGTACACACCCCTTCTCATGTAATCATTAGAAAGATCTGTGTTACTGAACAAGCAACAGATGTCTTCAGTAAAACTCCCACATTCCAAGTCTGGATCCGACACATTATTATTATCATTATTATTATTATTATCATCATCACAAAAAGTTGGTATTTTCCGATTTCTACGATCAGAAGAACTCCAATTTTTTAATAGCATCCTATGCNCGAGTTCTCTGTAAACCTCGGCCAGGTACATTGCAGCTGAGCTGTACAAAGTAACATAAAAATAAATCGCATTCTTACAAAAACTGACACAATATAAGTGTCCCCATGCAGTGAAATATACATTTTATGTCGAGTTGTTTTGTTAAATACAGTAAATACCAATGCAGTATCCCACACCTATGGGCCCCTAAATATATTTAACAACCACATAAAATAACAGCAGTCCAATATTAAAATCTGCTTTTAACATTCAAATGTTTTTCAGTGTTTAAAAAACAACGAGAGCGCAGGGTTCTGAATTACCATCTCCTTTCAAACCCAGAAAACGCTGCTGCTGTGAATTACTGCTGTTTTCTGTGTGTGGTAGCTCAAGAGGGCATTATTCTTAAGAAATGTGTTTATGAGACCATAAAAGTAATTGTGTGCTGAGAACTATGTGGAATCTGGAACAGTTAATAAACTGTGAAAGGAGTTTATCCTCTTCACAGTAAACTTCTTTTTATTAATCAAAATCTGATTTAACTGTGTGGTTAATTACTGTTCTGCAGGTTTTATCAACTCTGTGTTTTCTTAGTCTGGATCTGTCTTTAATTAAGGTCTCTTTTTTGTTGTTTTTTTGGGGAAGAAAAAGAGTGGAATGCAAGTTAGAAAATAACTCCTTATACAGATGTTATGACGCAAATGTTTTTGTTCTACACTAAAATCGTATAGTAAGTTTGGTCCTGAGAAACTTTTACAAGTTAAAATGCCCATAATGTTCATTAGAATATANTATTTTAATATTAGACCCTGTAAACACTTACGTGCAAATACCCAAATGCAGATGGAANGAGCATGATCACAACGCAACATCTATGCTGTAAAGAAGAAGATAATCATAAACCCAAAGCAGATGTACATCACTGGTGGCAATATATATCAATAGGCTACCTACACATTGAGTTGTTCCATGTTAAGGAGGAATTACCACTATACAGCTCTTACATGCTGAGTGTATAAGTCATTGCTTTCCACCAATCTATGTATTGTAATGCCTTTAGAGGGTACGTCGGCACAATACAGAAACTTACATATAAAGCAAGATAAAAAATCAGAATAAGAGTATTGTTCAATATTATATGATTATAATCAGGGGGTGTATATGGGAGGAGTATATGGGAGTGTGACATGCTTCTCCACATGATTTTATTTAAAAACTGTAAATCCTCATGAACTTCTATCACCTTCTATACTTCCATAGCGTCACTGCTGACCTGACCACTGATTATAATAAGATGTTGAATGCACATCAGTTTTGTATTAATATGCTACACATGAATATGCAAGTTAAAACATTTAAACTTATTTATATAACAAATGTGTCAAGAAGATTACCGGTCAGCACAACTCAACACCACAACTTCTTAGTGGTCCTTGAGACTGACACCGACAAGGAATGAATGAAACAAGAAACATCTATGCTCTTTGGTACCACCAATGGCCTATATTAACAATAACTTGCAGTGTATAAATAATCCTGACAAATTATGTTCTATATGCAAAAAGCAACTTTTTTTTCCCATTGCTCATAACTCCTATGTTGTAATTCTGATGGAGCCATTCAGACTGTTCCATGGACTCGGGATTTTGTGTTTTGGTATTTTTTTTTTACGATACTAGACAATGTAGAAACCCAGGTCTGACCATTCAGACTAAGGGAGACCTAGGTCCTATCCAGGAATAACTCTTCTTTTTACAGGGGTCGAGGATTGGGGTATAAATACCCGCCGGGTTTGAAGAATGGTGG
>JABWIB010000751.1:20684-31442 GCA_016617825.1 Platyplectrum ornatum | reverse complement strand
GGGGGGGGGGGGTGCTATCTTGCGCCTAGGACATCCAGAGACCTAGCACCGACCCTGACTACCTACTTCTACTACTACTACTACTAATAATAATAATAATAAAAGTAATGGACTAGATCTGGGCTCCTGAGGGATTGGAAATGCACACTGGGCATATGCTGGAAGGGGGGGAGAAGCAAGTATTATAGTCCTCTCCATCCAAATTTCTCTGGAACCTCTGGCTACTACTTGTACTACTACTACTAATAGTAATGGACAAGATCCAGACTTCTGTACTGACTTTCTTTACGTCTTTGAAGGTGGGATCAAGCAATTGCTAGCGGGAGTGATGCAAGCATACCATATGTCTAAGGTCTCAGAGGGCAACTCGAGTGGCCTCCCCAGCAGATACTGGATCCTTTCCAATAGCGGTGCTTATAATATGTATAGTTCTTGTACTGTAGCTTTTACACAGCGATCTGATGTTTCACAAAATCCAAGGAAAACAAGGTAACTGTCATAAATGTAACGCTGTACAGTGATATACAGCCTGCCAGCTACTTACCGGTCCATTCAATTGTTTTGCAATGAAAATGAGCCCTGTGCATGTGAAGAACGGGAGCGAGAAAGATGGACGCACGACTGCTCCTCCACCTGTCTCTGCATTCGTGGAACAGGGCGTCACACTATATATAAATATAAAAATGGGTGTTTTGCTCATTTAAATGGTCGCAGAAGAAGTGTACACTTTACCATTGAAAATGACCACCTTTGTTTAAATAAAACCTATTTAAATACATACGACTTGCTATTAATATAGGACGTACACTGCATACCTATGTGTACCACTGCCTATAGGATATACACTGTATACCTATATGTACCACTGCCTATATGATATACACTGCATACCTATGTGTACCACTGCCTATAGGATATACACTGCATATATATATATATATATATATGTACCACTGCCTATAGGATATACACTGCATATCTATATGTACCACTGCCTATAGGATATACACTGCATACCTATATGTACCACTGCCTATAGGATATACACTGAATATCTATATGTACCACTGCCTATAGGATGTACAGTACACGCGCATACTATATGTGCTAAAAAACTCGGGTCTCAGGTATGTTTCCTCTTCCTCTGTATCTTTTCCCATGTACTAATGTACAATACTGCAGAACAACTACCAAAACATTTACATATTTTGTTTCTGCCAGGTAGGAAATTATCTCCATTGAATTTAGTTTTAACAGCATCAATAGACATTTCTTATTAAATTAGGATATTGATTTTATAATTTCAACCATTATGTTTCTGCATCAATATCATCAGATGACAGAAAATGTAGTTACAGTTTCCTTATTGATCTCAGACATTGTGCTGTAAAGTACTCCTGTGACTGTATTATAGGCTTAAACCTGATTTCCCTCACCATGCCAGAGTCCTCTGCTCACAGCAGATGTGCATAGACTATTTAAATGCTAAGCAATACTCTTTATGGGGCTGATCCAGAGCTGTACGTACATGTGTTATTTTAAGGGCAAAACACTATGCTGAGCTGCAAGGGAACTTTAAATCGTAAAAAATAGATTTAGAGTTGAGAGGTCAGGTTTTCTAACTCATCTATAATTTAAATAAAACGCAAAGCTATCCAGTCCTCACATTGCAAACATAGATGCATAGAAGCTATTGATGCATTCGAAACATAGAAGCTATCCATAATCTGACCGTCAGGGGGGAACAAAGTAAACCCGGACCTGGGACAGTAGGCCCAGGTCATTATTATTAAATGCGTCGTTATTAATAAATGGAGCCCTTAGACACCAGTACTGACATCAGAGTGAGCTTATCCCGGGCCCTGACGGACGTCATAACGTCACAACGTCTTAACGTCACATGGGGAAGGCCCAGGTTTTACCAACTTTGGGAGACCCGGGCCCTGCTATTTTTGATGGCAGCCCTGCTGGCCGTATGAGTTACAGTCACTTTGCAGATGTCCAGAAGGTTCAAACACTAGAACAAGAGGATCCGTATTTGGGGGCATAAAAAAAGAGAGAGGCATGCATATAAGGTGAAGTGGCAGGGGTAGGCATTTCAGCACGGACGGAGATGAGGCTTCTGAACATGTAAATGTCTCTAACGCCCCGAAAGAAAGGAGTCACAGGGAAGTGGCCTCTTCTGAGCCGAATGAAACACCTCCTTATGTATTGCTAGGCTACAACACCTCCATTTTATTTTATAATAGTTACATTAAATATCCCTATGATCCTGTCTGTAAAATATGATCCATCTACCACTCTATCCTAGGGTTAATGTTCTTGATTTTGTACATTTGAAAGTTTTACTTTGCTTTCTTTACAATATTGAACCCAATAGTTTGACAATTATGGATTATGAAAAGCTCCTTACGGGCCCTTAAAAAATATATGGCAACTGTATTGTTGCTCTTCTATTTGGAATTTAAATAAAACCTTGCCATTCCCCTCCTTACAATACACCACACCAAACCTTAAACTCCACTCTTGTCACAGCTCCCCCAATCATTACGATGAATGGAGCGCCTCAATCCTGATTGTTCTGTTCTGATGGGGGGCGCTCGTTCACACTGGCCATTGGGAGACACCCATATATCATATAGGATTGGTAATAAAATGTTCTCTTGAAACTTAAACAAAATGCACTTTATTTCCTCAAGAATCAGAACTCTTTCTATAGCACATATAGACTGCATGACATTATACAGCTGTAGCAAATAAGGTTAGCACCTTTCATAAAAATAATTTAGCCATGGACTGAAAATGGTTTCCACTTGGTTATTTTAAAGGTCATTCCCTTTTCGTTGCAGTCTTTGTAATTCAGACAATGTCGGGGGCATGATCTGAAACGCCAGTGAAATTCAGACATTAAATAAAATGAGATACGATGTTTGGGGAAGGGAGGTTGTTTTTTTAAGAGTACACTCTTTATTCTCCAACAATTGGTATTGTAGAAGTGTACTCTGGATGGGTTTAGTGTAATGAACGGGAATGTACTTGTAACATGAAAATGGTCTTACGGCAGTGTTAGAGACATTGTAAATACATAAATGATAACTGTAGCTGCTAAAAAGTACCCATATTCAATATCAACATTAAAGAGAGGAAAAATAACATTTCTGATTGGCATGTTATTTTATGATTTTTAGTATCTGAGAATACATGCAGGGGTATGGAAACAAAATTAAAGGGGAACAGTATAATTTCATTTCAGTACCCCAGTGCCTGCCATATGCCATCTCATTTTCAAGAATACTACTATTTATCTTTTTTTTTTTTCAGAATAAACATGTTACCTGTTCATTACAACACATCGGACTCTTCAGCAACAGAATCTCACTGGTCTCAATGGAGGTTATAGTAAATAGAAGGGAAAGGTGAGGGGATGTAAAATACAAGTGGAGGGTTAGGGCAAGCTTACATTTTATGGGAGATTGGGGATTTGATATATAGGGGCAATAACACATTCACATAGACTTGGGACAATTTAGTGGACTGCCAATTAACTTACCCAGAGCACCCACGCAGATACAGGGAGAACATACAAACACCACAAAGGGAATTGAACTTACAACCTTAGCGCTGTGAGGCATCAGTGCCACCCGTTGCGTCATCTGTGCTGCCCTATGTTATGAGAATAGGTTTAAATATTGTGTCTAATATGAATAAATGATGTTTTGTTCCAGATAAACTATTGTGATCTAATTTCAGGGTATTCGAGGCCTGACTAGTTAGGCTGTTGTGCTGTTAATGTCTAGATTAGGTTATGCTGATTATGCTGATTTATTGTATTTATCTTGAAGGTAAATAAGGTAAAATGACAAGAAGGTAAAATGAATGCAAGTTATACATATTATATGGAATACAAAAAAGAAATGTGCATGCATAATAATTACATGCGACAGTAAAAATTCAGAGAAACCAGACTATCGACCCCCATCTGAGAAATGGAGTATAAACTGGTCTATGGACAAGCAAGAAACAAAGAAGACCTGACCTGCGACCAGCCCTGATGGCCGAGACATTCTGTGTAGTGCGTGCATCATCATCCTTTGTTATAATAGAATAAATAGTTATCACCATTAGACAAGATTGACTTAGGATAAGGCTTTCTCTGTTTTCGAGTGTGCATTGTACCACAATTGCTTTATTAGTGTCAATTTACGCTGGGGTCTCAGTAGAGTTATTTTTAACTATATAGTATGTAAAAAATACACAAGACTTAGTATAAGGTTCCAAATAGTTAATATTAGAAAAGTAAATAACTCTTTCAGGGGATATGCTTACATAAGGGAAGAACCTGTGGTCACTTTAATTGCCAGTCCAAGTCTGTCCAGTAGACTTGACAGCTTATTTCCATACATGGCTTGTGATCATCCATCTGTATAAACAAGGTCATCAAAAGGCAATGCCTTGTCAGTAATCTATATTGTAATTCATATCATTTCAATAAGGTCACACAAGAGAAAGTATAAATGATGTCTGGAGCAAATTTTAAAGAGGCTGTCACTTCTCAATGTCAATATAAGTCATAGGCGATCTCTGCTCAGTTGCTGAAATCTCCACAGTGATAGCAGTGGACCAGATTCTGATCTTTAGGGACAAATGACTTGCTCAAGAGTGGGCAAAACCATGTTAAATTGCAGGGGAGTTAAATTTCATTTATTGCAAACAGTATTAGAGTTGAGAGATGACGTTTCCAGCACAAGTCTAATAACAGTGTAACAGTAACGCTGGTCAGTATCTGTGTGCAACATGCAACAATAAAGTATTCTCCCTGAATGCAAACACTGACATTTATTTTACCCCCCCTGCAATTCATCATGGTTTTACCCATTCTTGAGTAAGTCATTACAACCTAAAGATCTGAATCTGGCCCAATCAGACAGAAATAAAGGGTGTACTTTCTATATACACAGATATACCTATCTGACCATCAAGCACATTCATAAGAGCAATGTCGCATCCTTATTTGTTAAACTGTCTATGGCAGCGGTTCCCAAGCGTTCTCAAACGAGAAAACCTCAGGGTCTCCATCATTTTTCAATGCACCCCTAAGGCAAAATAATTTCCAATTTTTTAAGATTTTGAGTCAAAATAGTGTAATAATTATTTAAATTAGAAATACTTCAGGTTGATATCAAATCTTGTGTTGCTCCTATACAAGACATTGGAAAAAACATTGCCCACACCAGGGAGCCTAGGCATATAGTTTGGGAACCACTGGTCTATGGAGAAACCTGGGGTTTACTCATATATGTTTTATATATGCCCTGCATGTGACTGTTACACAATATCTTGCAAGGTGTAACTGAAGCTTGGTTTTCCCTGTTGCCCTGGTGGGGACAGGCTTAGCAGTGGGCTCTCAGCAAGTCACAACCCCAGATATAACCAGGCACGAATACTGTAGCTATACAGCAAATAAAACAAATGTAAAAGTAAAGTGTTTTCACATAACTTCCTTGTCCCCATTCCAGCTGGACATTCCTTAATTTGATTGACTATTCCGTTGTCCCACCGCCTTCCAAATTGTGCAAATAACTAGACAAGATTGGAGGCAATTGAGCATTTTCGTTTATATTTTTTGGCAAAGGGGTGAGGTTTGGGCGGCGCAGGGTGGGGTCTGGATGAGGAGCATGGTGGGGTCTGGATGAGGAGCATGGTGGGGTCTGGATGAGGAGCATGGTGGGGTCTGGATGAGGTTTGGGCAGTACTGGGTGGATCCAGGTGGGGTTGGATTGGGTAAGGAGGTGCGGTTAGGGTTAGACAGGAGGCAGAGTTTGGGCTGGTCTGCTTGCTTCAGGCAAAGCTTTACCTGGGAAACCCTGGGTGGATATATATATATATATATATATATATATATATATATATATATATATATATATATATATATATATTAACAGTAAAATAAAATTAATGTGATATAGATCTCTTTAAATAACATATTAATATTTATTAATAGTTTTAATAATTCTATCTTTTTAACGAAACGTTTACCTTGCTATGTCAGCTGGGTATGTGGTATAGGTGGCATAATAGCGATCTGAAAAATAATACATGAAGACAATCCAGACATAAATTTGCATAAAAGGTGAAATGAAATATAGATCTGCTTCTTGCATAGCATCAATATGTAGCTGACATCCACTGCCAAGTCTCATTCGGCAATGCTTACTAAGTTGTGACAGTAATTGATCCAGGTATTCACGGTCTATCTGTATAGAAACATATCCAGTATTTAGAAGCACATAGCATTTCTGCAAAACATGCATTTCTGCGGATGGTCTGGACTGAACTGAAGAAAAGGGTCTGCAGTTGGCAAAGTGCCTGGCATGGTATGCTATACTACATTTATCCACACTGATTAGATTAGAAATTATTAATAGAGGACTACGGAGTAGTGTTAAGGGTCATGCAGAGTTTAATTCCGCTCTCGGATAACTTTGTTTTATATGATAGAATTGTTATGGTTGGGGTTTCATATGTTTATAGGAAACAATATACTCAATAATGAAGCCGTGCATGTCATTACAAGGTCAGAAAAGCTATTGTGCCGCAAGATTGAAATTCTCACAATTCTGTTAATTAAAAAACACTGATTTGACTTTCCGAGATAATAAAGTACATGTGAGAATTGACTAGCAGGCTGCTGAGAAAGTGTTCTTCAGTTCCAGTAAATGGACCTTCGGGAGAGGGTGAGCTGGACAGGGTTAATGTTTTTTTGTGGTCGTCAATACAGAATGTATCAGTGGGGGATATTGTGTTGCACTGTTAGTGTCTTGGATAAGATGTAAATGATATTCTACTGGTAAGGATGACAGAACGCGACTATTCTTTTTATAAAGATAAGTGTTTGCGGCATAGAACCAATAAAGCTTCCCTTTATATTACATGCACTATGGTACTTTTTTGTTTTGTTTTGCTTGTATTGCATTTGTGATATTGTCTGAGACAGGGCTCGAAGTGGGGGTATGCCATATCGGTACTTCTCCCACTGACGTAATTGAAATACTACAAATCTCCATTGACTTCCATTATATTTAGTATTTCCATACCACCACTTCTGAATGCCCATACCACCACTTTTAAATATCCACTTCGACCACTGGTCTGAGACACATATAATGAAACCCACTCATTGTATCGCATTGTAAAGCTAGCCACTCCCTATGAACGGATATCCAATGGCTAAAACCATCGAAGCACACAAAGAAAATGGTGGCAGTATGGAAGCCTGGATGAATGCGCGTAGTTAGGACTGTGCAGCGGCAACAGAGGGATTACAGATAGAAAGCTTCCATGTACAGGCTGCATGCCAGAACTCACTCAGACGCCAGTACTGGTGTCAAAGTAAGCTGCTGGACAGACGTCATGATATCGCAATGTCATAATGCCGGGGGGAAGCCCAAGGCTTACCAATTTTGGCAGTCCCGGGCCCCGCTATTTCTGACGGCAGCCCTGGATATTACTCAGTCGAGAATGACTGACTTATCATATGAATGCAACACTAAAAGGTATGGGAGTGCTACTTATGCATTATACTGAATATTGATTTAAAAATAAACGAATTAATATTTTTGTTAAAGCTAATCATGAACTGGATTCAGACCTCTTCAAAACATAGAATTTACAATCTAAATGCACAAGTATGGATCATGCAATATGGAACGCACCATGACGCTGATAAAATGAGAGATGACTGGATCTGCCATGAGGACATTGTGAAAGCATAGGGTGAAGCGGGTATTTAATTATTACAGAAGAGGCTTTCATAATGGTAGCAGCAAGTACATCTTAATGGTACCATTTACATAGTCTTATCAATCCGGGAATGTGTTGTTTTACATGATTCCTNGGACATCATGTTCTACACAATATTAATAGACACATATACATTAAGCACATACAAAATGGAGGACAGCCGCCATCTTTGGCTATTCTGTCATAGGTGGGTGTTATATTAGGATCCATGTGAAGGAAGTGTAGTACATGTCAGTGAAGTGAAGATCACATTGTCGTAACTTATTCTTCTCGCACAACATACTTAAGTCTGGATTCGGCCGCTTATTTTNACTACATTCACATTAGCATTGAGTAAGTAGTATACATATCGGAGCAGTACACGGCACTTACATTTGAATGATTGAGGAAAAGGAACTTAACTGGGAACAAGCGTTGTACCTGGTTGTACTGTCTCTCTGTGCAGACTGATATACATATGGATTCAGAACTGTAATTAAGTTAAAAAAGCAGACACGACATGGAAACCGTTACTGTACCTGTTGAGCAGCAAATATATAATCATGTTTTCTATATTTGCTCCTAGACTTCAGTGACATGCTCTGCATACAGAAATGNCTATGCTCCCAGTGCCAGTAACACTGAGCCAATTAGTGAAAGGAAGTTAGTGCTCAGTGTGTTTTGTAATAATTGCCAGATGATGAGGTAGCTCAAGGCATTGCCTATATCTAATCACATCACTTCGAGTCATCAGGTGGCAAATTCACCACGGAGGCTGGAACCAGATGTTTAATGTAATTACAAATCCTCATTGTGTATCCCTACATTGACTATTCCTTTTCTAGTGCAATGTTAATAATGACACACTGCTGCTAAGGAAAACATATCTAATATGGAGCCCCCAAAATTCATTTTGCTAGTAAAACACTTTGTTATATCTGTGGTCCATGCATTTATCAAATACAATATATACTCCAATCTCAACATGAAATGAAATAAAATGATTACAAACCATCCAGAGTATAATGAATTAGATATAGTGGAACTTTTACAGAATGATAGTTATATGCAACATCCTGTAAATGTCAGGACAATTCTTTATTACAGTAAATTATTCAATGCCTATAATGTGGTTATATCATCGTTTTTACATATTGATCAGATTTTCTGACTTTCTTTGTCTTGTGTAATTATTCTACATTTTATGGTTAATCCTAAATTCATTAAACCACTTCTACTTCTGTGCTGTTGTTGGTGAGGCATGCACAGGTTACATAGCTAACAAGGTACAATCATGAATCAATTGTGTTATCTCACATGAAAAACTTTTTATCTATTACCAGCTATAAGGTCCTTAGTTTTTAGATTTATTATCTATTATCTGAACAACCAACATGCTCCGCTGCGAAAATCATCAGGACACTATGACATGTGTATCAGAGGCGACACGGCAAGGCATTTAGGGTGACACGAATTGTTTTCGTTCAAGAACAGTCAATGCACACAGCGGTTACTTCACCTTCTTTTTCCNGAAAGAGAGAAGAGAGGTGGAAGTGATATTTCTTTGACATAGTGCACGATTGCTTTCTAAAAATATGCAAAGATCTCAATTTTAAAGTAGGTACAGAGAAAAGACGTTGGTTGAAACTTCTGTGTGGATCGGAAGTCTTCAAGACNTAAGGTAAGACTTAAGGTAAGACTAAAGCTAGGTACACATGGTAAGATTTTTCAAGAGTGGGTAAAACCATGTTGAATTGGAGGGGAGGCAAACTGAATTAATTGCAATCAGTACTAGAGTTGAGAGATGATGATTCCTAGCACAAGTCTAATAACAGTGTAACAGTAACGCTGGTCAGTATCTGTGTGCAACATGCAACAATAAAGTATTTTCCCTGCATGCACACACTGACATTAATTTTACCTCCCCTGCAATTCAACATGGTTTTACCCACTCTTGAAAAATCTTTCAATTGGAACAATTTATCTTACCGTGTGTACCTAGCTTTAGGTAACAAAATTGTTGCCAAATCCGTCAGCAAGAGGGGAGTGCACTTCCCACTTACCAGTGTTCTTTAAGACCTCCATGCGTACAGTGTAAGTCTGGATTCAGTTTCATTTGCGGATATCATAGTATGGTCTAAATATTTGATCTGCATCAAGTCCACAGATAAAAGATTAATTGTTGAGATAGAAAATAGAAGAACACGCAATGTTAGATGAGTGTAATACTCAGGAAATCTTGTGTAAATGAATGTCTGGGAAGTGAAACTTGAATAATTACTCACACAGTGGGAGTTTGTTACATAAGTCCAGATCTCAAAGGTAAATGATCCTGAAACNGACTCGTCGCTGTACCCTGCGTGACCCAGAAGCTAAGTACGTGATGTGCTTCTGTGCTGATCATAGAGTACAACTGCTGAGAGCTCTGTGACTGAGCCCTGAGCATGAAGGACAAGCACGAAGGAAAGAAAGAAAGAAAGAAAGAAAGAAAGAAAGAAAAAGAAAGAAAGAAAGAAACAGGAGACCTGTTGATCTGTCGTTTGTGTGTGGTAGATCCAGTTCTGCTAGATAATATTGTCCAAGACGACATTAAAAAACACAAATATTCAATATTAGATATACTTCAAAAGAATGCTACTCACAATTCCTTATAAAGAAATATTAGCAAGCAACAAACGTCATTTTCTAGGTGGCAAAAATACATATATTACCCAATATAACTATATATTTCCACAAACATGTTGCAAGCGTATATACACCTGCTGTGCATGCCATCTTTGTCTCTTGTATCTGCATTCTGTACATTCATTAGAAGTTTTCATGGAACGATCCAGAAATTCTTAAATTACATTATTTTCAGCGCTCTTGGTGGATGTAATATATAAGTACAATAAGGCTGACGTCATCCCTTAACGTACTATCCATGTTTCCAAACCTCCCTGATTTTAAGCAAGCATGGTGCAGAAACCTTAAGGCAGG
>JABWIB010000750.1:70623-89274 GCA_016617825.1 Platyplectrum ornatum | reverse complement strand
TAACAAAATTGGAAATTTTCATTGCATTGTAGATTTCAGCTAGGACATATGTCTTCTCATCTCAATGTGTCTGCACAGATTAAACCTGTCTACCCTATTCACTCATGGTTTCACTAAAATGTGCAATGTTTTCGTGTTTACCCTGCATCATTCCCGGTGTACTGAATACATGTGTGTGTGTGTAATTGGTGTCAGGCTGACAGCCTTATAATGTTCAGGATTATAATGAGTGAGTAACTGACTTATCAGGAAGTATCACAGCTGAGTGAGGTTTTGATCTACTTTTTCCTATGCTACACTTCTGTATATCACACTTGACTTCTATGTCGCTGCTGGATTTCTGGGCTTTCAGCACTACAGAATGAGAAATCTAGCACCCAGTGAGTGTTGAAAATGTGATGGAAGCAGAGACACCCTACTATAGGAGTCTTGCTGATAATAAACTTCCAATGGCAGCATGGTCCTGATAATGCTGTTTTACATACCTTGTATATTTATACTCTTATTTAGGTTATTTTTACATTAACAAAGGTTTATTTGTGTTGAGAAAGTTAGTACCATTATTTTGATTGTCATATAACATTTATAAACAAACCAAATACAGTGGTACTCTGTGGTACTATTTTTCTGTGGCAGTATTCTGAATGATTGGGCAAGCATGTATTTTAACAAGGGGTGATATCAGATGGCAGGGGGCATACTTTTATTAATATATATATATCAGAGTCTGAATGGAATNATTGGATATGGGTAACTCATTTTCTGACCCTAACTACCTGCTACTGGTACATCCAGTTGGGTCATGCTGTGCTGGTCCACATAGGGACTTTGACCACCCGTGGGCCATAGAATTGTAGATGGTATATTGCATCTCAGCGAGGTGACAGATTAAATGACCAGTGCAATCGTTCTAAAATAACCTTGCTAAGAAAAACAGAATTGTCCTAATCGGTCTCAACTTGCATCATTTTAATTCTATTTTGAAGTTAAAAATGAAAGTCCACACCATTTATCATTCTGACTGTGAAACCTGTATCTACTTAATTTAGTGTATTAAAGTGCCTTAACAAACAATCACACTTCACATATAAACTGTGTAATGACTTGTACTGGCTGCCAGCACATTAAGCATATTTAAAGCAATAATTAATGTTCAGATTCTGCATCTTTAAAGCACTGCTTATATGAGTGAAAGATTAATAGTAGAAAGTGGAGCCAGACATAGTTCAGGGAGTCACTAGCCAAGATCCCATAACACAGCACATGCAAATCATCACCGCACCCCTGCTACTTTCCATAATGTCTTGAGCGTTAATACCTAACTTCTGAGTCGTAACAGGACTATTTCAGAACAGGCTGATCTGTGGAATTTAACAGTGTACTGGACTGTACAAATCATAGTTTCGCTGCTGGACATTCTCTGTATATACTGTTGTCCCAATTTACAATGACTAATTGGAGGAACTGTCCTAATACAGACATTGTAAGTAAACNTATAGGAACAGAGGTTAGTAACTCTCTAAAGGTGGCGTATTGACTCGTCTCTTATTTTAGTATAGCTTAAGTTAACCACACAAGTACAGGGATTTTTACCATCCCGATAAACTAGACTTTTATGCTAGGGAAAGGTCCTAGTATTGGTGGCTCACACTTACTATGCATCTAGCCTGTTGGTTAATAGTGGAAAAAGAAATACGATCCAGACTGTAGTGTGAATGTAGTAGACAGAAACAGCACTGCAGGGTTTAAGACACGGACAGCCGACAAATGATACATACCATTTACCTCAAAATATTGTTAGATACGGTCTGTTAACCCATCAGAAATTCTAAATGGTCCGATATTTAACCCTAGTGTTTTTATAGCTGTTTAGTTGTGCTTGGAAAACAAACATTGCATACACACTACAGCAATTATTTAGCCTTAATTCAAGTGTGTGTGTGTGTGTGTGTGTGTGTGTGTGTGTGAGAGAGAGAGAGAGAGAGTGAGACTATATAAGGGTTAAGCTCATCAGGCTAATTAATTCCAGTGACTTTACATCTCTGTCTTTGTTATTGTGCTACTGGCACATGCTATTGGGGTGGTCAGGTAAGTAGAGGAAGGTGGATTGACTTGCCTAAATCTTACTTATTCAGATTATTGGACGACGTAGTTTTGCAGTAGTCATCTTTTGTTTCCTAACAGTGCTGTCACTATGGCCCCAGCTGTGTGACATTTTGTATGTTTCCTCACATATCTGTGTGTGAAATTGCTAATTCCTAATGGGTATTGGTTGATATGAGGGGCACCTGAGCTTACCAAAGATGTCTGCCTCACTCTCTGAGCTTGGAGTATTAAGGGGGAATGCTAAACACCACAAGTCCTGCGTTCCAATAACAGAACATAAGACTTGCAGCTTCAGTAATCGGAAACTCTACGTATATCACACANTAATAAGGTCTACAGCCAGCCAAACTGTACTATTACCATGATACTATGTGTAAACACACTCTCCTTCCCTCCCTGCTGATGGAGTGATAGATCTTTAGTGAGGTCCTGGATAGATGCACATTGCTGTCATTTTATGCACCTAGGGTACGGAAAACAACACTTTTTCATAGTCTGGATCTAGTTAATTATTATTACTTGAAATAAAAAGAGCGCACAGAGAATCTGCCATCAGCCTGACATTGTTTGGCTACAATCTATGGTATATTAGATTTATAGTTATGAAGGTCTGGGTGTAACGTTTTATACTTGTCATATGTGTGTTTACCTTCTTCCCCTACAAATGGTGAGCACCAGTTATGTCTGGGAGGTTTCCTAGATATCTAAACGAATGAACACATTATTATTATTATTATTATTATTATTATTATTATTATTAGTATTATTTGACTCTTGTGACTATTTGATTATTGCGACTACCTTGTGCGTACTAAAATGAATAAATGTTGAGAGATGTTCATTAATGAAAAGACACTACTGATTTTTATTGGATTTGTAAGTGACATAAGAAACACATTTNCTATGGTATATTAGATTTATAGTTATGAAGGTCTGGGTGTAACGTTTTATACTTGTCATATGTGTGTTTACCTTCTTCCCCTACAAATGGTGAGCACCAGTTATGTCTGGGAGGTTTCCTAGATATCTAAACGAATGAACACATTATTATTATTATTATTATTATTATTATTATTATTATTAGTATTATTTGACTCTTGTGACTATTTGATTATTGCGACTACCTTGTGCGTACTAAAATGAATAAATGTTGAGAGATGTTCATTAATGAAAAGACACTACTGATTTTTATTGGATTTGTAAGTGACATAAGAAACACATTTTCTCTCTCGCTTTTAATTTGAATATCTTACTATTTTTGGTACAGCGTGAGCAGGAGAACGCAATGGCGCGGCTTAAAAAGCAGCAGGAAGAACTTGAACAAATGAGGCAGCGTTACCTAGCAGCCGAGGAGAGGGACACTGTGAAGACCGAGCGCCTGGAGCTGGAGGAAATCCGCAATGAGCTAAATAGGTAACACGTATACAATGTATATCTGTCATTAAGCCACTATACATTCATGTATATAAAATATATATTAATGGGTATTAAATAGAATGTACCTAATAATAAACCCTGTATATCTATTAGCATCTCTTTCTGCTCTCTCTCTCTCCGTAACACTAATGGAGTTTTTTAAGTTAACATGTTGTAAAGTTCTTGTATTTTTATAAAATACATGTATTGTACTTTTGATTTCACCTAATGTATGCATCTATAATAGAAATTATCCTTTCATAAAATTACTAATATATTTTATGCTTACACTACATTTCCTTGTGATCTATGTTGTCTAAGCAGAAATCCATTCACTGTTCATAAAGTGCTGTGCAGTATATTCCATACACACATAAGTGTGTAACTTTGTGTGTGTTTTTTCCATTATTAAGATTTACCATTTCTTATATGTCACAGGCTAAGACTGCAAGAAGACCGAAAACAGCCACCTGATCCAACTAAAACTGCTGATCAGAAAATGGTGGCGTCTGGGTCCAGACCTCAAGATGAAAGTGTGGATGAGTATCTGTCTCGGCTAATAGAAGAGAGAGACACCTTGTTAAGGACAGGGGTGTATACTCATGATGATCGGATCATAAGTGAACTAGATCGACAAATTAGAGAGACTATGGCAAAAAGAAGCATTAGATAAGCTCTGCGCCTTTCATTGAATGTAGCTGGTGTTGCTATANACTGTACAGGTATCACAGAATAGTAAATACATAACATTTTATACATTATTTTACAAAGTTGTTGTCTACTAAACTGAGAATATTTTTTTTACAAGGTTTGTACTAAATGCCACTTTTTTTGATGCTATATTATAACATGTACATTATATATTTTTTATTTTGATTTGCCAATGTTAAGCAATATAAGAATGTGTAATTTTGGTAAATGTGTATTTTGGCAGACACATTTTGTAAAAATTGTATTAAAATCTAAATTATTTTCTTTATATTTGTAATAGTTTTATAACTTGAGTGTATTTTGTGATGTTTATATAGATGTGTACATTGTTTGTGTCTCTGTTTTCCTATTAGGGAAAATAAATAATCATTAATACTATTTATTGTGTTTGTGTAATACAGAAATATCTATTAAAAAAACAAAAACACAAGCGTTTGTACTATTAGGNATTACCAGTGTGATAGTCTAGTATGACAAGACTCCTTGTATGAATATAGTAAAAGCAAGACATTTTTTGAGAAGAACTCAATCTGTACTGTCTGTTTATAATGACAATGGACCAGATCCAGACTTAACAGTGTAAAGTTATGGCTGGGCAAAACCATGAATTTCAGGGCTGGTAAAATGTAATGTTATTATTTGCATGCAGGATGAATACTTTTATTTGTGTTACTGATTGTAAATAATTTCACCTCCCCTGCAATTCAACATGGTTTTGCTCAATTGTAACTACTCTCGTAAGTTAAAGTATGTGTCTGGTCCAGTATTACAGGCAGCTGAATAATATATTTGAAAATGGTGGTCATAGTATATAGATTAAGGGTACCAAATTGTTTGGAGAATCCTTAAACCTGTATTAATATATATCCTTAAACCTGTATTAAACCTTTATATAATATATTATATATAACAAATGCAGGTTTTGGGTTTGCTTTTTTTTTTTTGTTTTATTGAGTTTTCAAGTCCTATATGCAACCATACATCTTATTGCATATGCATCAGATTCATTCATTCATACAGTTGAGAAAAATTAAGCTCTGTTCTTTATTACAGAATAAACATTACAAATATATATACCGATGAAACGGTCATAACTGTGTTCTTTTCAAGTATGAGTCAGATGTAAGTTTGGTAAATACACNCTTGCTGTACATATCATTACATGGGTTTGACCCTTACTGACCCATTGGTCACTAGATTAGGTTTGCCTATGAATCACACACATGCAAGCAAGCATGTTTTATGGACAACCACAAAAGTAAAAAAAAAAAAAAAATCAATAATACACTCTGCTCTGATTCAGCTTCTTAATGTGAAATAGCCTGGTAATGATCTTTTTTCTGAAATATCTCCCAGGGAAATGTCAGCTGCCACTTGGAAACATACCGTAAGTTGCTTTTTCAACTTTTTAAATAAAGTAATAAAGAGTCCGGATCTTATTCTACATATTTTATTTCATAGAAGCAGCAAAAGGGTTCATTGGACCTTTAGGGGTATATTTACTAAACGGTGAGATTGCAGTGAGATTGAAAAGTGGGGAAAAGCAACCAATCAGATTTGAGTTCACATTCTCCAGTGTGTAAAATGAAACGGAGAGCTTGAATCTAATTGTTTGTTTGCTAAGGGCAACTTCCCCACTTTCCATTCTCACTGCTTAGTAACCAGAAAAAGTCTAAGGGGTATATTTACTAACTGTGTATATATATATATATATATATATATATATATATATATATATANGTATAAGTATGAAATGATGGGAACCTTCCAATATCTTGCTCTCCATTAAAAGTCTGGCTGTCATTTATATTTTAGATGAGGCACTGGAAAAAGGTGATAGATCTATGATATCACTTTCACTCAGATATATTTCTAAATTTACTATTCCCGAGTACATGGCGACANATTCAAACTCTTTCTCCCAGGTTATCATCCACAGGTTCTATTAGCAGCTTATTGGTAGATATAAGATATTCTGCTGCTCCCTATTTCTAAGTAAATCACAGTTTTTACATGGGACCAAAGTGCAGTGTGAAGAGATGCAACTGCACTCAGCTTTTAGTGGAAAAGGGGTATAACTGTCTTGACATGTTATACTAAATCAGATTAATTACCATTGTTTTAAGTGTACATTTTTTTATGTCAGCATAAACCTGATTGCATTCTGACCAGGTAGCACTAATAAACATGTGCAGATTTCAAAAATAGGCAAAATCCAGTTGTATGTAATGCTATTATATAGCGACTATCCTTCACTCCTATTAAATTGTCTATTTACTAACTGTGTTTGTCAGTTTACTGTTTCTCAAGCTGTGGAATAGGTTCAGTCTTAGGTTACAGACTGAAAATGTGCTTGGCTGAGAAAATATTTCTGATTGTGATCCCAGGATAGAAAATTAAAGTGTATCTTAATTGACACCAGGGTTGGACCACATGCAAATTCTTGTCCCTACATCTGAGGTTATTTCACATAGACATCATAACGTGGCTTATTACATTGTACAAAAACTTGTTTGTTATGCATTTGGGTGGTAGAAAAATATGTGTAGCAGTCAACATATAGTTGTAGACATTAATTCATATGTAATTGTCTAGAGATAGCCTAAACTTTAAACCTCGCTGTCTGGGAAATAAAGTGTTTGTTGTCACAAATGTCTGTAACCATTCAAAAATTGGGAACTTTCCAACGATTGGAAAATTATATAAGCATCAGCCTATCTAGAGACTTATTTAATGTGTCCCAGAGAACTTGTACGGGAATATGAAGCCAAGTGGAATCTGGGCGCTGGAAACACCATTCGAATTTTGTCCACTTTATTGCTCTGTAACCACGGTGTAACTGTCTGCAGAGCAATGCATGAAAAGCAGAAGGGTCATTAAGTGACTCCTGTCTCTTCACATTTCTTTTTGGAGCCAAATTTAGCTTAAGTGGGCTTTTTTGGTTAAAATATAATGTGTAATCTTTACTGCCACAGCTCACAAAAGAATGTGTAAGGGCTTATTTCTGAAAAAGATTAATAGGATTGAGATCTGTTTAAGTATGTAAAAAAAATAGCTTTCATATCACACTGTAATTTAAGTTTAAAATATCGAGAGAAAGGCATCTTTATCTTATTCCATAGTAAATCATGTAAATGTTTTATTATTGTAGTCATTTAAACTGAGCTGAGATTAGGTATTGTAATATATGTTTACAGAATTATTCAAGTACATTTTCTTTCTATATTATTATTTTTATTGTTAATATTATTCATTAGAAGAAAATGCAATTGTTTTGATGAAGCGGATGCCAGTTATGTTTCATTTTACTGTTTGTTATTGCATTTACAGAGGTCTTTTTTAAGGACATACTGCGTTTACCTAATAAATTAGGAGTAACCTGAAATTTAAATGAATTATTATATTTAGGGCCCTATGCAATTGACGGAAGGCTTTGGGAAGAAGCATAGAGTGTGCTTTTCTCTTCTTATTTTTATGCTCCACTAATTGG
The DNA here is from genome assembly GCA_016617825.1 of Platyplectrum ornatum. Taxonomy (NCBI): domain Eukaryota; kingdom Metazoa; phylum Chordata; class Amphibia; order Anura; family Limnodynastidae; genus Platyplectrum; species Platyplectrum ornatum. Next base: position 81,551 of record JABWIB010000750.1, on the reverse strand, counting down.
ATCTAGACCTTAGTCTCTATTGTTTAAATCCTCATATTATATTGAGGGAGAAGATGTTTTAGTAGAGCACATAAAATATACACTTAAGGTGAGGAGTCCTCTGTCCCCCCCCCCTCTTTTCCCCATCCCTTACTCTGCAGGTCACCTCCTTTCTTTTCTATATGAAATTTCTAATCTATGAACATTTTGAAATTAGTATNGTGGTATGTTTTGGATCATGAGCAGTTCATTTCCTTCTCCATACTCTTCTCTTCCCATCACTCTGGTAGAGTTGATCTTTGTCACATGTGTCCATAGGATATGTTCCAGAACTGTAATGGCTTTTGTAGAAGTTGTTTTTGTTGCCAAACCAATGGTTTACATCTTGCAGTGGGCTATATTAACTCTTGTAAAGTCTTCTCTTGGTTGTTGACTTTGACACATATACATCTACCTCCTGGAGAGTGTTCTTCATTTGGCCAACTGTTGTTTTCTGTGGTCTACCNNGTCTTTTGGTGTTGCTGAGCTCTCCAGTGCATTCTTTCTTTTTAAGAATGTTCTAAACAGATGATTTCGTCTCACCTAATGTTTATGCTAGCTCTGTGATGGTTTTGATTTTTTTCAGCCTAATAATGGCTTGTTCACTGATAGTAACAGCTATTTTGATCTCATATTGAGTGTCGACAGCAAAAGATTACAAATGCAAATGTCACACCTAGAATCAACTCCAGACCTTTTACCTATTTGATTGATTGATGGAATAACGAGGGAATGGTGCATCATGTCCATGAAATAGTTTTGAGTCATTAGTGGGAGGCACATATAAAAACTGTTGTAATTCCTCCACTGTTTACCTGATTTAGATGCAAATACCCTCAAATTAAAGCTTAAAGCACTTCATTTTGTCATGTCAGTGATCGATGATTGCACAGCGGCAAATAGTGACCACCTAGTCTAAGCCTTTAAAAGACTTTAAGAAGATGCCACACTAACCCATTTGTAAACATTGAACTGTGTCACCTCCTTTAGCTGCTTCCCGATTTGGAGCGTATTTGTTAATNATATTTAAGAAAATAAAGTTCTAAAATCACAAAACATATCTACATAGCTCCCATCTGAGTCACTAAAATGAAATCTGAATAAATATTTACTGAAATGTAGAATAGATGTGGAAACAGTGTAAGGGCCTGATGCAATCCCGTACGCCTGCAGGTTTTTCCACAAACTCCATAAGGGAGAAAATGTGCGTCTCTTTATCTCGCGGCTCATAGATCGGTGTATAAAAATACGTAAATTTAATGTACCGAACTTGATGGGAAAAAGCGCACGACCATCTTTTTCCTGTCTGCGGCGGATTGAATGTGGCCCTAAGCATCAGACCTAAATGTACTAAACTGCAGGATTGGATGTGGGGATGTTGCCCATAGCAACCAATCAGATTCAAGCTCATATTCTGCAGTATGTAAAATAAAATTGAGTACTTGAATCTGATAGGTTGCTATGGACAGCATCCACACTTTTGCAATCCCACAATTTAGTAAATCTAGGTCCTAGTGTAAACTGCAGTGAGTAGAAATAAGATATGGGCCTAAATTGGTCCATNTCTGATTGGTTGCTATGGGCAACATCCCCACTTTTCAACTCCCTAGCAAACTCCCCTCTTAGTGAATTTAGGCAAATGTCTCCATAATCATTCTCGGCATGTACATCAGTAACAACCATTCACTGTTTACATATTTAAGTGAGAACAGGACAAGTATAAAAGATTTACTACAAGGTCAACATGTAATAACATAACCTATCATAAGGCAAATATGTGATCGTTATATATACCATCTATAGGAACATAAACCCATACATATGTTGAAAAATCATATTTATACCATTAGCTAAAAGCTATTTCTTTATTGATTTTAACTCCCAAGATATATGATATTAGAAGACAGTAGTATAATGAGAAGTGGAATGAGAAAACATGCTTAGAATACCACTGTGGAAGGAACAGAGCCTCTCTTTAAACAAAGATTTGGGATTTCTGCCGGATTACATTTTATGCCAATGCTTCAAAACAGGTAAAATTTCATTGCAAAGACACATTAAGTAAATCACTTTGTTCCATGATGTCTGCATCACTATTCCTGTGAACTGAATTTAGTATCTCCACCTTGTGTTTTTATACAGGCCATAGATCAACATCATATTCTACATCAATTTCTCTTCAGGAATGACAGTCATTTTCCCTCAGGACAATAATTCTGTTATCTGCCCAACCTGCCAGATAACATTTGTTTTTATAGAAATAAAGATGAAATGTTGAAAGTGTTTTAATACATTGGACTCAAAGTGCATGAGAAAAGAAATCGTTTACAGCCTTATTTTTTATTGAACAGTCCTAAAATACACTGTGTTTCATTGCACTTTACATATGTATGAAATAGAGTAATAGTATGTTATGCCGGTGGTCTCAATGACAGGGCACTGACCAGTACTCTTCTATTTGACAGTGTTCCTGAGAGTACTATTAACTCGACTACTGTCAGATAGAAACTTTTGTAATGGAGAAACTTTTTTCATGTGTACATTATAATAATTTTAATTACTAATCGTAATCTTAAGGAATAATTTAAAATTATTAATAATTGCCATCAATGCAAGTCCAGTGTTGATAAAAGGGGAGTAGATAAGAAAATAAAGAGGTACGGGCTACCTTTACTAAACTGTGGGCAAGATATTGCCCATAGCAACCAAACTAATTCTTTCTGACATTCTCTAGACACCAAAGATTTGGAGTAAATAGAATCCTTTCAGGGGATGGAAGTGGAGTTCCCCAGGGATCTGTACTTGCACTAGTGCTATTTAATATATTTATTCGTGATATTACAAAAATATATGTAACAGGGTAGACACACCAAGAGGGGTAAAAACTATGATGGATGATTTGGGTAGACTGGAGGAATGGTCAAGAGTGTGGCAACTGCAGGTTAATGCCCAAAAATGCTAAACTGGGACGCAAAAACCTTAATGCTCAATATACCATTAATGGCAGTGTAGAAAAGTTGTCACCATTTCATGTGACATAAATGTAGCAATGCTTGGTTGCATAGGGAGACTCCTCCTCTATGGAGTCCAAAAACACTAATCCATCCACTACAGCAATTATCGGGACAAAAATATACAACGCCTTGGATGATCACACCAATAATCGCTATAGTGGATGGTCAGGATGGATTTTGGAATATATTTCTTGGGTCTTACAGCTTATATATATATATATATATATATATATATATAGGCCAATCAGTTCATGTCTGTGTGCACGTCCTCCTCCCTCGCTCTTCTGCCTGGATTTTCACTGTCGCTAGGAGTAGCGAGTGTTGCTGATTTGAGATGTCTTCACTAGGGGAAAATTGTCAGCACAAATTTGCAACCATGCTCAGTTTAGGAAAGAGGTTATACCTTGCTAAAATGTACAGGAGTTCAGCAAAATTCATTCCATCCATTTAAATGATATTTTGGTATGATAATTAATTAATCATATCTCGCACAATTTACAACATTGGAAACTTATTTCTGGGTTCAAAGAACAGATTGTAAAAATGATTATCAAAGGAACTAGTGCCAAAATAAGTGTATATGACATCATATTGTAATAGAAAAAGAAAACAAGCACCTTACTAAGTTAATCGGCCTTAAGGAACTGCCCACAGTTCCCTGATTGATATCTGAAGCATAAATAGAGACTTTGCTCGTGTACCTTTATAGCTTGGCCCTATTATTTTTGGAAATGTTGGTATTTGCAGAGGTTAAGTGGCTACAGACACATGTTTAAATTATAGTAATCCCAAAGCTTCTCTGTGATGTACTTAAGTTTGATCTTTCTGGATTACTTGTAGTGTGTGTTGCCTCACAGGAGAATGACTCTAGAATGACAGCCTGCTTGGACAGAATCCAGCATCTAAAATAATAGGATTAGGATGTGACATAGGTGATTTAACTCACTGCTGCATTTCATTTGAATATGAGCAAAGTGCATAGTAATTTCATTATTTGAATTTTTATCAAATATTTTCAATTAGTTGCTCAATTCTGGGAGATATCTGACTGGAGAAAGGTGGCAGCACGTGGGGGGCTTTGAGTGTGCGGACGGAGCTATGTGGAGTTTGGGAAGAACATGCATGATGTTTATATGTAATTAAGTTATTCTTAGTTCATTTGGATACAGCTAATATCTCTAGTAGTATCTATGCATCTCAATGTCAATGAGATTTTCTGTGAGCTAATAGCTTTATAGCTTTTTTTATTAGTTGTGATGAAAAAGATTATCTCTTAAAATGTGCAAGTGTCTGTTTGAATCACTTTTGCAAGCAGGGAGATTGCCATATCACCATCAAGATGCTGCAACAAAGGGGTGCGTTCTGTAAAATCAAATGGGCATGTCCTTGAATGGCCCTCTCCCATGGGCCTGTCTAGATGCCAGGAAAAGTTGTTTTTTTTTCTTCATTCATTTATTGATAATTTGTAAATTCATTCTTTCAGTATTTATTGTGAAAACTGCAAGTGGGAGATCCAATGACACCTACATCTTTACTGAAACTGGACATAATTCTGTTATTATAGGCAATGACTGGAGCTGGATCAACATCAGGGAGATCACCCAACATTTCAGGGAGTTAAGAAGATGAACCAGAGAGTCTCCATGATATTTAGGCAGAGTTGGCAACTATGGTTTACAATAAGAAAAAATCTATGGTTTCTTATAATTAAACTATGGCAGACGTGATCTGTGCTTTTAACAGAAAGAAACAACTGCAGTACCAAAAATGATAAAATGACTTTTCTTAGAGCACTGCCAACTCTTTCTATCTCAAGTCAATGTAATGCGTTAGATTGATAAGAACCATGTTTGAAGTCTCAGTTTGCTATTAATAGTGGAAGTATTTCTTTTCACATATAAGAAACATCTGTAAAGTATATTAGAAGGATTGTTCCATTCTCCATTATATTACAGTAGTATCTTTAATATAGACTAAACCCACTTTAAACATCAAGCTTCATGTTTATCACAAACGCCTGTGCCAAGGAAGACAATATCTAGCAGCTGTAGCTGACACATTAAAGCTGATTTATATTGTTTAAGACATGTAGAACACATTTGTAGCTCAACGCTGACTCATTTATTACTGGATATTCATATATATCCAGGTCATAGGATAGGATCCAGGTGTAAAAATACACACTATATCCAGGATCTTGTGGATATGAACCCATAGGATCCAGACCTCAGTCCTTATTTACAGTGGCTAGATGAAAAGGGGCATGTGTCTACATAGTATGCATGCTGGAAGGGGGAAATGGTAATAGTGCAGTAAGGACTGGCTTCAGCCCTTGCATTCTATCCATATGGTTTCCATATCTCCTTGCTTTTAAGTAGAAGTTTTAAGGTATAAGTCTCGATGTGAATTCCCCTAGAAATGAGAATCTGCATAATGTGGGTTTTTGTATCAGTAAGATATGTTCAGTTATTTGAATGCAGTACTTACAGTGCTCTGGATCCAGTCCTAATGTGTCATGGTAACTAATGGTAGTAAGGGCTCAACATGGAACACTCCAGGGGGCAAAGTCTACAATGTGCTGAAGTTACACATTTAGTACTATAAAATGCTTGTTAATGTGTTTAGAAAAAACTAGCCACACTAGTGCAGACAAACTAACACAGACCACAATGAACACATAACCTTTGTTTATACGAAGCTGAAAACACAATGCAGAAAAAGATTTTCAAGACTTTGTGACATTTCAGAAATTTGGCCATAAATGCCTTGTCAGTTAAAGTATCAGATTTCAGTGTTCCCCATGGATTACATCTGTGTTAGTCTATAATATATTAAGGAATCAAAGCTGCTTATGTAGAACAAATAGAGGATTTATCTTGGATAAACAGAAGAGAGCTCAATGTCTTTTATGTCCATGTCTGAGCAATACAAAGCGAAATGACCATAAATCATACCAGTAAAACAACATGGTGTAAAACNCTGTGTGTTTATAGAATACTTTATCCCGTCATTTGTCTGGAGTATATAGTTCAGCCTGAATGTGCTATACAGAGTCCAGGTTTGGATAACTTGTCGTAATCAAGGCAGAAAAATGTATCTCACTGTTTTATTACTAGAGCTGACATTGCTGGAGTTATTTGGACGTTTCTGGAAACATTGTTTAAAGAAAAATGAAAGAAAAGCATGTTAAGTTTATGTTTTATAGTTTTCTGTCATGGTGTATGCTTTGGTAGTGTAATATCATATACTACCAACAATAAAGCAGCTACTTAGAGAATATTAGCCTAATCTCCTTTTAAGGTGCAATATAAGTGAAGATTAGACGCATGTTTAGAGGTAGAAGTATATTCATATTTATCACATGAAAACAGGTACATGCTTACACCTCATGCCTAAATTTACTAAACTGCTGGATTTGAAAAGTGGCAACCATAGCAACCAATCAGATTCAAGCTCACAGTGTCATTTTACATACTGAAGAATGTAAACTCGAATCTGGTTGCTATGGCCAACATCCCCACTTTTCCAATTCCGCAGTTTAGTAAATTTAGGCCAAGGTGTTTGTTCCATCTGTAGATGCTGTGACAGGGTCACGGGATTTGTTTGGGAAGGGAGGTAAGTTTCTCCCAGGCTGCTGGCCTGCACGTTTTAAAGCCTCAAGGAAAATGTTTGTCTGCTTTTGGGAAATGTCTTTCCCAAAAGTATTTTTGGCTAGTGGTAATAGCCGGCATAGGGTTCCCTGAGGCGGATGGTAGGGAGAGAGGGAGGGCCCACCATCCACAAGGCCAGTCCTGGTCTTAAAGCCTGTGTAGGCCTAATCAGGTGTGCACCTGTGCAGTCCCTTTAATTGGTGTGTGATAGGTGTGTGCTGGGTCTCACTTTGTACTCACTATCCTGGGGGAGGATTGCACAGACTGTGTGGGAGAGACCCTGGATATCTCTGACTGCTGGTGCCTTGATCCTAGTTTGTGTTTTTGTTATTAGTGATAGTCAGGAAGACTTTTGTTTAGTTAGTGCCAGACGGGCTAGGATTTTGATTTTGTTTTTTTATTGTGTGGAATAAAACTGGCTGAGGCCAGATGAACCAAAAAGCCGGTGTTTGTGTCCGAATTAATGCTGGAAATTCCCTCCCGCTCACAATGCTAATGATACAAAACAATTTGTTTGTATAATGTAATGATTTAAAATCACAATACATCTGGCAGGAGACCCATGCATCTAGCCTATTGACTCTCTGCTGTGTCAGCTTTGATTGGCTAGGCTCCCTGTCAATCTTAGCAGAAGACCCATACAGCTTCCCCATTGGCTGTCTTTGCCAAAATGTTTGATCCTGGGAAAATCTGTTTGCCCCTGCTCCATATAAAGCTTTTCTGAAGAACGTCAAGCTCAAAGAAGGGACCTTTATTGGTCCTCAAATAACAGAACTGATGCTGAAAATTAGCATGGGAGACTCTCAAGAGCATTTGTAACAACTTATTAAAGAACCGTTAGACAGACAACTACAAATAAATGGAAGATTATCTCTTAAGATAGAGAGACTCAAGCTCTTTGTTTCATTTTACATAATGGGGAATGAGTGTTCTAATATAATATTGATTTTACAATATTATCTACATCAGTGGTCAAAGTAGAAATTTATAAGTGGTGGTATGGACATTTAGAAGTGGGGGTGTGAAAACACTGAATATAATAGTCAATGGAGATTTGTAGTTTTTCAATTACATAGTTGGGAGAAGTTCCTGTATGGCATACCACCGTTTACACCTCCACTTCGAGCCCTACATTTTGTTGTGTCTTTAAAATGGTTACAAAAATATAAATATGTGGGGCTGGATAAGGGTCCAAATTATGGGTCATTGTCCCCTAATAATGGTGATGCACATGCTACACTTATTGTATACAGTTACAGTCTGGAGTCATGTCAATGAATGGGTAATAGGCCCCTTGAAAAGGCCAGTCCCAGTAAATGTCTCCAAGGCATGCATCTCAGGAGAAAACTGTCATGGGGGCTGTAAATGCAGATAAATTCTTCTTCCTTAAGGCCTTCTAACAGCTAGGTTCATCTGTTGCAAACAATGGACCAGATCCAGACTTTAGGTACTGTTGACTTGCTGACGACTCACGAGTGGGCAAAATTATGTTGAATTGCAGGGTAGTTTAATTTCATTAGTTGCAATCAGTATTACAGGTGAGAGATGATGTTTCCAGCACAAGTCTAATAATAGTGTAACAGTAACACTGGTCAGTATCTGTGTGCAAAATGCAACAATAAAGTATTCTCCCTGCATGTACACACTGACATTCATTTGACCTCCCCTGCAATTCAACATGGTTTTACCCACTCTGGGAAGTCTGGATCTGATCCTATGTGATGACTGCTCAATACATCATTGGTACAACAGTGACCAGTTACCATGCCACATATTATGCCTTGTAGGTGTGATAATTATGCATTTCTTACATAGGTTAATTAAGTATATCAATGTTATGTTATATAGTCATCTTATAACTATACATTTTCTAAATCTAAAACAGAAATATTTGTATACTTAAAAATTCATGTAATCTGTCATCAATATATACTCTTTATAACATCATATTAAGACTTAAATCATATTTGGTTTATTTTTTATTACTGCAAAGGTCCATTGAAAATACAATTTAAATAAATCAGCCATATTGATATTAGGATGGGCTAAAACATTAATGAGCCATTAGTGAAAATGTAAATATTTTACTACTCTTCAATAATTATAGTAGCAAATTGCTTCCAAAATCTTGAATATGCTTCATGCTCAGCAATATATAGAAATCATCAATCCATAAGAAATTACAATAATCAATACAAGTAAATGGTCTCCAAATCATCACGGTACAGGTCTCAAATAAATAACAAATGATTTTTAAATTAAAATTATCGCACTCTTTCACATAAATATAAACATGTCTATTCATTTAGCTAATTCAAAATAAGTGAAATATAAACATATTAATGGAGCATCTGTCATTTATATCATATAATAAATCAAAAAGCTCAACATGAATTCATAGGGATCACTTCTTATTCTCCACAATGTTATAAAAATGTTATTTGTTTAATTTCAGATACACTTTATTTTTAATATACAGGCTGGGAATTTTAATACTGGGTAATTAATGGGTTTCTCATAGTGTTATTTTTATATAGTAGAGAAAAATTAGAGAATAATGTGTGATGAATAATTTAAAGCTAGGTTGCTGACTTTTGGTTTCTCACTCCCAAGAGAAACCAAAAGCCAGCAGCATAGGAAAGGGGTGTAAGGTGTGATTTATGTCAATCTCAAATTTTAGAGACATTTTTGTTTTAAATTTTAATAATCATGATTATTCCTATAACATTGTGAACAGACTGTGTATTCAAAGTGAGTCTCTTCTACTTTTTCTTCCCCTTCTCCATACTTGTACATTACAGGCTACAGAGGTAGCACTCCAGTTATCTCCTATGTGTGACTCTAATCATGATCTGTGCGGCAGGTTTTTTCATATATTATATTATCCAAAGGTAAATATGAAACCTCTTATTTATAAAAGTTATAAATTAATAGCTTTCTACAATATAAATAAAGAAGTGTGCTTACATTTATGTTATTAATAATACTTGTCACAAGACAGGTGGTTGTGTTTCTGTTATACAGGACAGCCATAGGCAAAGTAGCAAGAATCAGCACTGGAGGCCATATATGGTGCAAATTATCAGGATGTGTTTAGTCATAAAGACAGTACCTAATACAACAGACAGGCCCTGTCTATTAGGAGAGGACCTAGTGTCCTACCACCACACTAAACAACAGATTAGGGAATTGTACCAATGGGATTGGTGTGTTGGCATAAGACGCAGGCCAGGGGCAAACACAGGATTTTGGAAGGAGGTTTTCAAAATATTTATATACACACAGTATATAAAAAATATTCTTTTATTTTGGTATTTTACACTTTTATATATTCATACAAATATCAGTGGCAAGTGCAGGCTTTTGGAAGGGTGGTTTCTAAAGCATGTATGGTGGAGATGGTGCAATATATAAAGTATATATTGGGTATATTAGATAGTAGAAGGGGATCTCAGATTTCTAATTTACTTCATACAGAGTGCCAGCTCCCAATACTATATTAAGGGGGGTTTCTGGGCTGTTTCCCTCACAGTCTTTTTAAGCTCCCTGATGCTTTCCCTATCAGACAGTTTCCAGGGCCTAATTTACTAAATGTAAAAGTGGGAATGTTGCCCATAGCAAGCAATCAGATACAAGCTCTGAGTTTCATTTTACAAACTTGAGAATGTGAGCTTGTATCTGATTGGTTGCGATGAGCAACATCCCAATTTTTCCAGTTCCACAGTTTAGCAAATTTAAACCCAGGATGTTAAACCGCCAACAGGGGACAACCTAGTGGATGGAGTCACCTCTCTTTCTCCTCCATCCAGAACGCCATGAACGCTCATTTCTTTACCCCTGTTGTTATTAGTGATATAGCTACCGTATTTATTATAGAGATGTATTCACACATAAGTAGTCTAAGCAGGGTTTCTAAAACTCTAAAACTTTATTCTGCTAAAAATGTACCATAATCCTTTTAGCACAATTCATTTTACCCTGTTATAAGCTCATGGTTCCTGATGGATAAGGATGGGTTCTTGAGGGAGCTCATTATCTTCCATATATAAGAGTGAAAGATGCTTTATGTAAAAATTATATAAATCTAGCATAAAGGGATTTCTAGTGCCAAGACATACTTTAACTTTTCCAACTGCACAGAAAATGATCATTCAAGTCTGGATAATCTAAAGCTGGCCATCCACCACAGTACCTCACCCCCCCCCCCCCCCCCCCCAGCGAGCCATCAGCCGATCAGGGAACAAGC
>JABWIB010000750.1:58308-70482 GCA_016617825.1 Platyplectrum ornatum | reverse complement strand
CCCCCCACCCTGTACATTGGTGGTCAGCAGGGCTAGTCTGGGCTGCATCGGCTGCCGGGTTCTTATGTGTCAGAGAGACCCGGCAGCCTGGAGTGATGTCTGAAGTACTCGTTCCCTGATTAACAGCCCCAGCGAGCCATCAGCCGATCAGGGAACAAGCACTTCAGACGTCACTCCAGGCTGCCAGGTCTCGCTGATACATGAGAACCCAGCAACATGGGCTGCCCAGACTATCCTTGCTTACCCCCAATCTACGTGGGGGGGGGGGGGTCTGATTTAGTTTCTTAAGGTCACACAAGGCGCACATGCAGATATTCGGTGCAGCGGCAGCCCTGTCCCACACCAGTGCCAGTCTGCCCCTGAGCGCCATCAGATNATGTAGTGCTTTACAATTTGAACAATCAAGACTAGGTGGTAACAAACATAATGGGTGGGGAAGAGGGCCCTGCTCGCNAGCTTACATTATATAGGATATTGGGGACTGATACATAGGGGTAAGTGCTATTATTATACCGGATTGGAAAGTAAAAGTGCTCAAGCAGAGTAGAACATGTTAAGTAGATTGAGGAATATGGTAAGCTTGAGTTTTAAGGGAGCACTTAAATGTTTGGAGAGTGGAGGAAAACCTTAACATACGAGGAAGATTATTCCAGAGAGTGGGTGCAGCCCAACAGAACCTGTAACCGGGAATCAGAGCATTTGTTTAGTGTAGAAGAGAGCTGTAGATCCTGTGAAGATCTTAGAGAACGATTTGGGATATATCTTGAGATGAGTAAGGATATATATGTGGGTGCAGTGTTATTAATGGCTTTGCAGGTTAGCAACAATATTTTGTATTGTTTGGCTGCTGTATGTAATATAGACTAAAGGGGCAATTTTATACAGTGGAAGTCCAATTAGGAGAGTGTTGCAATAATCAATTTGGGAGATGATTAATGCATGAATAAGAGTTTTTGCAGTGTCTTGTGTGAGGTATTTGCATATTCTGGAATTTTTTTTAAATGTATATAACCGGATTTAGAAACAGATTGTATGTGTGGAGATAGGGGCAGTTCTGAATTGAGAGTGACATCTAGACAGCGAGCTTTATGAACAGGAGCTATCTCAGCATTGTCAACAGAAATGGAGAGGCCAGGTGGACAACTTTTATTGGCAGGTAGAAAGATTATTAGTTCTGTTTTGAAAGATTAAGTTTGAGATGTCTGGAGGACATCCAAGATGAGATGGCAGAAAGACATTGAGTTACACGGGCCAACACTGTTGGTAAAAGATCAGCAGTGGATAGGTATATTTGTGTATCATCCGGATAGAGATGATACTGAAAACCAAATTACTAATTATTAGCTGTCCAAGAGAAGTGATATAGATAGAGAAGAGCCTAAAACTTAGCCTTGTGGTACACTCCAACAGAATGCGGAAGTGCGAGGGAGATGGATTCAGAGAAGCGAACACTGAAAGAGCGATTAGAGAGATAAGATATATAAACTACGAGAGAGCACGCGTCCAGAATACCTATTGATTGTAGCATTTGTATGAGTAGTGAATGGTCAACAGTATCAATATGTACATGGTGTGACAGGCCTATGATAGGACAATTTGCCTGTGGAGAAGGGTATATAAGAATACTGGCATGTACAATGGGCGCAGTTGGTTGTCATCAGGCGGTACTGCTAGAGTAAGGAGAGATCCAGGACGAAATAGGCATGCTTGGTAATGAAACTACTATGGACTTTAGGCCACTGTCTGTACCAGAGTCATGGTATGTGCCCTTTATGGAACCACAGGAGAGGTTGGTGGAGGAGGTAGCAGCAAATAGCCCCACAATGGTCTCTGACACACAGACAGTGTCTGTTATAGGAGACCTTGTTGGGAGAGTGTCTTTCAGTGGACGGGAGGATGAAGCGGAAAGACTATGGCGGCTGATCAAGGGTCTCAGGAAGGAGTGGAAGAATCAGCGGTGGAGGTCCTTATTCCAGTTCATCTCCCAAAGCTTGTGGAGGAGAAGTGTTCCGCGATCCGTGAATGATATGCAGTGTACAACCCCGAGAACCCACGTTCCGTTCCTTTGAGAACGTGTCCACTGGTGGCGAGGAAAGAGTCATACACACAGAGAGATACCTCCGGGCTGGAAGTCATCAGTAATTACTAGGATCGCCCTGGCAGTGCAACCAGTGAGCCTTATTGAGGAAAGGTGTGATAAAAGCCCATTGAGTGATGAGAGCCCACTGGAACTCCCCGACATGACCACCAGTGAACTGGCACCTTGCCTCCCCCAGCGACCTCAAGTCCGGAGAAGTCGCAGAAAGGGAAAGGGCTGTTCAGCTTGTCAAAGGGAGCGGTGGCTGCAGCGGACTGCAGTGAGGGCAGAGGAGGCTCACTGGCAGTTTGAGGCTCAATGCTGGGCTACGGATTTAAGCAGTGTCACCTGGGAGTAAGTGGCTAACTAACACTGGCCAGCAAATCCATGTAACGGCTGTGGAAACCTCCTTGTTTACTTAATCCAGGGAAGCACCAGCTGCTAATGACAGTGGAGTGGAGAACCTGTTAACCTCAATGGAAAATCCCGGAGAATCGGTTGAACGTCTGGAAATGAACATTATGGTGGAGTAGAATANACTTATACTATTGGGAGAGTTCCTTATGCCACAAAATTTCTCCACTTCAGTTCTAAGACTTTTTGGGCAGATCTCTCCAGATATTGTACAGTGTCATGATTGAACTTAAGGTTTAATCTGTTGTACGCAAAAAAGTGCTAAAAAAAAGATATTCTTTATTTAGCTGTCCAAGATTGAACCAGGCACTTTTCTTCTTTCTAAAAAAAATTATGTAAATAAATATTTACATTTCCTGAGTGTGTTCTTTGATTTGAATTAGGAATAATTTGGGTTATAAGAAAAACATTAATATTGGGACTTGGAAATAATATTGTTAACCTCTCTTCACCTCCCCCATTAGCATTGTTCCCTGTCAGTACTTATGCAACCAGTATATATTTTACACACCTATATGCCAGCAGTGCTGTTATCTACTTTACTTTGTATGCCCCAGTACTTTAATTCCCCCTTGTATGACCAAAGTACCTTTATCCCTCCCTGTATGTCCCCAGTGTCAATTATTTATTATCACCCCTCTATATTTATTTTTCCCTGGTATGCCCCAGTAATTTTATCACCCCCTATGCCACCAGTATTTTTATTCCTTCCTCTGCCAATCCCCTTACCTATCCTAGATGAATCGTACCAGGGCCTAAATTCACTTAGCGGAGAGTTTGGTGGAGAATTTGAAAGGTGGTGAAGTTGCCCATAGCAACCAATCAGATTCAAGCTCTCAGTTTCATTTTGCATACTGGAGAATGTGAGCTCGAATCTGATTGGTTGCTATGGGCAACTTCACCACCTTTCAAATTCTCCACCAAACTCTCCGCTTAGTGAATTCCCCCCCAGATCTCTTTTGTGATGGTTCTGTGATGTCCTCTGCGGAGCAACATTGCAGGGGATATGGTGCAGTACTTCTGTCACCCCCTTGGACAGTGGCACCCGGTGTGATCTGTCTTCCCCGGACATCCTTAGTGAGGCCTCTGGATGGCAGTGATAATCTCTGTAGTGGATATCCATTTTAATACTACAAATCTGGAAGATTATGGATTAAGAGGTTACACCTACACTGTACATCATGGTCCAAATTAACATTTTGCAGTGGCAGTATGGACATTTAGAAAAGGTGGTAAATGAGCTGGATCACTGAATACCACACCACATTGTACTAAAAGGTAATCCCATATGTCACAAGGTGTCAAGATTTTCGTTCATCCTACTGGATGGGGTTAGAATGACTTAAATGGTTAGTATGGTTTGTTTTAATCCTCAAAATGAAAATCTACCACAGTCCAATGGGAAAATGCAAAAACTGTGGAAAATTAGATTTCTGGAACCGGACCCCTGTCTTTAAGAAAGTAATAATTTTCTTGTCTGTAGAAAATGAACTGTATGGGTTCATCTAGATGTGAGAAAATTCAACAAACACAATGAGAAATAATACAAACAGAGCTAATTTCCGAGAAATNAAATCCAACTGGCCAAAGAAAGACAATTGCTGGCCAGCTTAATCCAGAATTGTTACTATCTAAATGTGTGGCCATTAAGCACATACACCCTCAAAGGATATAGATTATCAATGTTTCTTGGATAATTACCAGTACAGTCTGTTGTAAAGGTTTAATAAATCACAGATTTTCTTGTGCTAATCATTTTAGTGTAGCTTATTGTTGTGTTAATGAACACCTTTTAGAGCAAGATATTGCTGTATGTTATTATGTGGCACTAGATAAAGTTACATTAGTTTTAATGCTGCAAGTTTTATTGAGATTAGGTATTTTACATGCTGTTTTTATGGTTTATTTATTTTGGAGAGATCTGTTTTTTTAGTGCTGGAAAATAATGTTTAACTTGGTTTAATGGACAATAGTGCTCAGAGAGCTCACTGCTGGGAGTCCCATCTTAATGCTTTCCAATTACTATTCCATGAGACTCATTTGTTTGTCCATTATAACATTTATCTGGCAAGGAGAAGACATTATATTTTATTACAATTCTTTACATTTTATTTATATTGTTTAATTGAGAATGTGGATTGATTTATAAGACATAAATTTATTTTTTGTGTGAATACATTTAGTGAATAATATTAATATGTCCATGTGCTATGCTACGTGAGAGAAGTAAAATTATGTTACTGATACATAGTAACATAAAACATTACTATTCCTGTTTCTACAGCAGCTTCATAGAAAGAGAGCATGGGGATAAGCAACCAATAACGTTTTTAATCTGTGGTTATTTATAAGGAGGGAGGGGGTATGAAGGAGAATTTATTATAAAACCACAGGTCTGTAGGGGTGTGGCTTAAACAAGCTTAGCAGGGGAGGGATTGCCGGTATAACATAACGGCCCACTTGAAGCTCTGGTTTTAATCCTATAAAATGCATTAGTGCACATTACAAGTTCTTAAGGATACAAACTTACTTTGCCTGGTCCTTGGCCACTAATAAAATTCTGTAAAAAAAAAAATGGTATGGTGCCTAGTAAAAATTATTTTGTATGCATGCAAAGTATAAAATATCCCCCTGAAGTGATGGATACTTCACTGTAATGTACTATGAAAAGTATGGTTCTATTAAAGGGTTACTGATTCTCCTGGATAATCTGGGAGACTCCCTGATTTGGGGATTTATTTTTATAAATTGTATTTTAGGTTTATACAAACCTAAATTAGAACACACAGAAAACAACCCACACCAAAAAGACACATCCTCCCACCCTAACTCACCCCCACCCAGCATTGGGGGGGGGGGGGTGATATACAGAAATATATAACAGGCAATCACAATGAACCATGCCCATAAATGACACAGAGTTGCAGATACAGGTTACAGGAGGATAACCAGCCATGGAAGCATCAAAAGCCAAAGGGCATACATGCGGGTCGTAAACACATATGGACAAACAAACATAGATATAAGATGACATATACAGAGCATCCTGACACTCCACCCCACCCAACCCCCAGAACAACCTAGACATTACACAAAGACAGCCAAAAAGTGCCCCCAGAACATAGAATCAGACCACAAGATCTACACCCATATCAGAGGAGAGACCATACCTAGAGGCCAACCATGGAGCTCAGATTAGTAAGAAGCTATTAAGGCTTTTCCTTTTGGTATAAATAAATTGCTCATGGTTCGGCACAGAGTTTACCAATCCCAACCATGCTTGGAATGAAGTGGCCATCAACGAACAAGCGACTAATACGAGGCCAGAGAGGTTAATGTAATGACAAACTTAAAAACTTTAACAGAAACATCTTTCACATGGTGAATACTAAAGAGAAAGTGTTTAGGGTTAAATTAAAGAGCAGAGACACCTCAGTAGAACTCAGTGATGTGTGGACAATCCCAAANCAGAAAGTGGCATTACCAGCACTACACTTTGGACTCTTCAGGTAGAGATAGGCCCTGTGTAAAATATATAAATTAATTTGTCTATACCTCAAGGAAGAAGTTTCCACCATGGGTCTAACTAATATATGAGACCATCATCACCATCCTGCATAACAGGGTAGCCTGCTATTTATCCCTATGTTTTGGTAAATCATCTGGGAAGTGACATTCAGTAAGTGCAGTATACAGATATGACACAGATCTGTTAGTCATGGTCATCTTTGAAAGGGTGCATGTGGGGGAGATCAGGAAGGAGAGTGGACCCCTACCAAACTGTGCAGAGAGTGCATGCTTTAGCTGTAGGTAATGAAAATAATACCCCCCAGCTACAGGAAATTCTGCTGAAAGTTGTGCAAAACACTTAAACGTACCTCCCAAATACAATCGAATGCCCAATTCCTTCCAGCGGGAATAGCTCTAGAGCTTTCACAACTCAGGGAAGAAGTAATTTGCCCAGAGGAGGGTATCAGGGTCAAGAGCCACCAGAGGTTAGAGCTTATTCACCTCCCTCCACAACGAGACTGCTTGGTGCACAATCTGAACTGCTTGCTGGCACCTCCTAGCCTTAGGAGAACCTGTAGGGGAGTGAAGCCCTCCTAACCTGAGNCTTTGGGCAGATTGCCAAGCAGGTCATTCCCTCCACCTGACATGGTATCCAGGGTATTAAATGAGAGAGCTGTGTAGCTAAATAATAGGACCATAAGCAAGGGAGAGCCAACCCACTCCTAAGTTTCAGGCAGAACAGTACAGAAAGGGTCTCTTACATGCCCACACAAAGGAGGAAATTAAAGAATGAATAGCCCTAAAAATCAGGGCACCAATACTGGAGACTGCAGCAAAGCATATTTGGGGAGCATAACCATTTTAAATAAATTAATTCTGCCCGGAAAATAGAATTAATTTATTTCAAATGAACATGCAGCCGGCAGCAACTATGGTGACATGTGGTCCTGGGCAAAGATGGTGGACCCGATTAACTTTTAGGCCATAGAATGAGCCACCACCCGCCAGTAATTTGGGGGCAAAAAGATCCTTAAATTGTTTATAAAGTTCAACAGGTAAGCCATCTATTCCCAAGCCTTTGTCTTAGAGAACAAGGCAAGCAAAGACATCAAGGAAGTCTGCTTCCTCCGAGGATAGGTGGGGGAGCCCCACCTGTGCAAGATATACCCGCAGGTTTTCCAAGCAGTACTCAGTCCTGGAGGTATAAATGGATTTAAAAAATATAGGATAGGAAAACCTCCGCCATATCACAATATCCACAATAAATCTGTGCTCCCATTCCCCACCAGACAGATAAGCCATGTAAGATCCCCTATAGTCTGAATGCTGATACTCCACATGAATAGAGAACAGCAGGCACCTTCTAGATTTAACAAGCAAGTGATCCACCCAGTCCCGCTGCTCACATAGCCAGAGATTACAAAACACTAGTGTCCGTGATATAATATAATCTGCTACAGTCTCAGAGCTGTCTCCAAGGCCATTCCCTGTTCCCTATGAAACTTCTTAATACCAGNAACCCGACCCAAGAGAGAGCCTGGACCACCACTTTAAGTGTGCCCCAGGAAACAGACAGAGAGGGTGTTGTGCCGTTATGTACAAAATAGTCCTCCCACAAAGCAGCTAAGTCCAAACCTGATCCAAACAGCTCGAGCCAGAACTTCCAAAAATGTTGTCCAACATACTCCCTTATACCAAACGTAACTCTAAAAGGTGAGTGTTCCGAGACACCCCTAGAGAGATATTGAATGGAGTGCACATGCGATGTCAGGGAAGGGGAGGACCAGGTCTATGCAGGAGAGGGCATTATGTGTAGAGCAAGAGAATTGGCGAACATCCATATGCTGCACTCTCCAAATGTCCACCAACCCAAGAGTATCAATCAAACTAGCAAAGGGGGTGGGATGAGAAGAGGTCGGAGGTGTCAGGTCACACAACGGATCCAGGGCCTTGTCCATGACATTATTACAATTATGCAGACAGATGACAGGAGTGTGAGGGAATCAACCATAAAGACTGATGATTTTTTTTAATACATCATTGGAGTATGGTGGGGGCATATACACTCCCAGCTGAATGATTGGGAACAAATTGATAGTGCCTCTGGGAAAGATAAATCTGCCATAATGGTCGATCTACAGTCTTATACAAACTTAACCCACTTACTAATTTAAAATGAGACCCACTGGCGTTACAGGTATGAGGTAATGATAAGCACACGCAACCCACGGCTTCTTAAGTGCCAGCAATCGACCCCCCAACACATGGGTATTAATTTTACTGTTAAGCCCCCTCGTATTCCAAGAAAGCACCTCTAGGTTCCCAGACATAGTATATTAAAAGAACACAAGATAGAAAGAGAGGGAAGCACTATGGCCGCATCTATAACCGACAGGAAGTCAAGAAACACAAAAGGAAAAAGCAAGACAACAAGAAAGACATGTGAAATAGGAGAAGGAATAATATTTTCAGGAATTGCTACTATGAGTTTATTTATATTAATAATAAACCAAACATTGTATGCTTGTGAGCAGGGTCCTGTTTGAAAAAATGACATAAGTTACATAATATTATGTCAGTAAATAAAAAAACTGAAATTGTTACACTTATCANCCGGCACGCTGTCATTAATGGCAACGTGTATGAACCACGACAGAGCTGATGTTCCTGGTTGTTACAAATGTTGCTTAATGTCAGCTTGCTACAGGAGCTACTGCAAAAAAGAAGGGACATTACATTCATAATAATGTGTGTCTGTGTCTGTCTTATGTGTGTCTTGAATCTGGACCAGGCGTTAAGGACTAAATGTAGTAAGCAGGGAGATTGAAAAGTGGGCCCATAGCAACCAATTAATTTCAAGCTCTCAGTTTTTTACATACTGAAGAATGTGAGCTCTAATTTGATTGGTTGCGATGGGTAACATCCCCACTTTTCAATCTCTCTGCAATTTCCCTGCTTAGTAAATTTAGGCAGTGGTCGAAGTGGAAATTTAGAAGTGGGGGTATGGACTTTTAGAAGTGGGGGTATGGAAACATAGGAAATAATGGAAGTCAATGGAGATTTGAAATGTTTCCATTACATCAGTGGGAGAAGTGCCGGTATGTCATACCCCCGTATACACCCCCACTTCGAGCCCTGAATTTAGGCCTAAGTGGATATTAAGAGAAGAGACTGAAATCCCTGTATTGAATGAGAGCATTACTGTTACTGTTAAAACCACCCTTACTGTTAAACTTCTGTCTATATATTTTATAGCTACATAACAATTCAGTGGGTTCCTATTATTGGTGATGAATTTATATATGTACAGTAGGTAACCTTTGGGTACAGGCAAATGTTCATTTACACTACAGTTACATAGAACACCCTTTGTTTCTTATCAATCACCAGTTTATTGTATTTTTCTCATTATATTATATATGAAGATTGATGTTACAAACTTGAACTATATTTTCTTACAGATAACTCCCATTCCCATTAGAATTGTTTTATGATATCATTTATTTTTTGTTGTGCAAGTTGCCAGCTTTACAAAAGATAAAGAAAAATAATATTATTACTTAGCTTCCAAGGAAAACAAATGCGCTAAATGAATGTGTGACTTAGTGAATTGTGCAGAGAGATATTTAGACAAACTGTAAAACCACTGCAAGCAATAAGAAGCATGGCAGGGTATGAGTCTGGTATGTGTAAGTAAGAGGTTAAGCTCATCAGATACATTAGATAGTTTTCTCTCCCATGATTCTTACCTCCCTCTTCTATGTTTTTGGTTTTGGCACTCCTACACTTATACCACTGACCTGGGATTTTTATTCACTGAATTTCCCTGTTCCAAAAAAACCCCAAACCCTTTTTCACATACTGCGTTCCCAGCTTTTTCCTGGGTTAACTGCTTATCAGCACTGTTTGTTATTTCCGGGTCCAAAAACCTGAGTCAGAGCTGTTTCGACTGCTCAGCTCACCTGAGAAAATCCCAGGATAAACCCTGCTTGTGTCCCGGGTAAAAAACAGCAAATAACAACATCAGACTGTCCAGCTGATATGAGGTCCACTGGGCACTTTTAGACTGTGTTTTCTGAAATATAGCTGACAAATTAAACAAATATGTCTTAACAGATTGAATGTTGTTGCTCCTTCTATACCTCTTCTATACCTTTTTGATTCTTCTGCGGGGCACAGGGCTTTGGAGGGGGGGACCGGGCTCCTGGGGGGAACACAGGCCTCCTGGGGAGGCACAGGGCTTCTGGGGAAGGGGTACAGGCCTCCTGGGGAGCGCAAGTCTCCAGAACCGATCCCTACATCAGAACAGGTGAATAAAGTGAGGAAAATACAGGATTGCCCCTTCAAGATATTTCTTTGTTTCCCTGAATCCAAAGACCAAAACGTCTTCCAAGATGCCAAAAATATACTGCCAGCACAAGACACAGGTTAAAGACTGAAATTAATATATTGCATACTATTGACACAAAAAGTATAGTTAGCAATGATAGAAGCTTAGATCAATGATAGAAGCTTAGATCTAATGTGTTGATTCATGTAAGTCTTCCACAGACATTCTTGCTACATGTAGGATAATAATAATAATAATGTTTATTGGTTAAGATGGCTTAAAAATAAAATCCAACACAATTTACAAAAGTCATACACATAGGGGTAAACCTCTTACCATTGCAAGGGTCATATTACTATTAGTTTTGATGTTTTTGATGTTTTTGCTCCATCCTGGTACTGGATAATTTGCTCCATGATGGTTGTCCTGGACGTCCTGGGTCCTCCCCTTCAACCCCTTCCCTGTTTATGCTCCTCACTATCGCTATGGCGGCTCTGTGCCCATTTTATTACTTTTCCAGTTTCTTGCGATGGGTATTTTGACGCTACTGTACTGACTACCAGTAATATTGACATTTTAGAAGTGGCGTTATGGAATCATAGAATATAATAGAAATGGAGATTTGTAGATTATCAATTGCAATCATTTACTGCTGTCTACAGTAAATAGTTAAAATAAATCAATAAATAAATAGAAAATAAATATATATATATATATATATATATATATATATATATATATATATCTGATATCAAAACATAATTAAGCAATGCGCTTCCTGTAGCTTATCATGAACACAAAGTTGAAGACAAATCTCAGTTCTATTAAAATATGAATATTTTCAATAAATCTCCTTGTAAGGTGCAGCACATGTTTTTCAATAAGGAGTCACAGCCTGTAAATTTGTGAATAGAAAGAAGGACATTACTGGAGAATACTAAATCTATGACAGGAGCTTTAAATGGTGGCACGGTTCTCTTCACTGTAAAATGTCATTCCTTAACTACTTTGAAAACATTCAACAAAGAATGTATATACAAAATAAACAGATCAGGGTGGAACAATTTAAGATTTTGACTTTTTTTTGTTAAATAATGTAAATCAAGATTATTTTATTAGATTAAAAAGATAAATGTTTTTCTTGGGTTAAGTTATTTTTTTTATTCTGAAGCTCGGTACTTTAGTTTTATTCATCTAGTTTCTTCTGTAGAAACTATATTTTAATTGCTGTAGAACACCGGAGATTAAGTTGTGGGATGGGGGGCAATTTAAGAGTCAGACAACCTTTGATAGAATATCACAGCAATTTTCCATAAAATTAATTTTGAACGTAAGCAACCTCCGCATATAATATGCTGTTTAGTTTATTCCTATTCAAACCAGACTATTAATCCAATCCCCCCATCCCACAGGAGAATATTTCCGCAATGTATAAGTAAACTATTTTCCTATGTTTTATAAATAACAATTTATAGTTTTGTAATTTATTTTTGTTGCTACTGTTGTTGCTACTAACTCCCAACTTTGGGAGTTATAGCAATAAATCTGCACATTGGCCATGCCATGTTGAACTGCAGAGGTAAATACATTGAAATGACAAAATTAATGTTGGATCAGTGTGGCACTATTGTATGTGCATCTATGTATCAATCCCCATTCTCCTATAGGACCAGATTCAGGTCTTTGGGCACTTAGGATTTAACTAAACCATGGACTAAACTATGTTGAATTGCAGGGGAGGTAAATGTAATTAGTTGCAATCAGTATTAGAGTTGAGAGATGATGTTTCCAGCACAAGTGTAATAACAGTGTAACAGTAACGCTGGTCAGTATCTGTGTGCAA
>JABWIB010000750.1:16107-45647 GCA_016617825.1 Platyplectrum ornatum | reverse complement strand
GGGAAGATTAATAAATGAGTGAGAGAATTGTGTTTTGTGTAAGGTGTTTGTGTATTCTGTAAAAGTATGTAACATCATTAGAAACTGATTGTATGTGAGGAGTAAAGGACAGTTCAGAGATAAAAGTAACACTTAGACAGCGAGTTTAATGAGTAGGGATTATTTCAGCATTGTTAACAGAAATAGAGAGGCCATATGGACAGCTTCTATTGGCATGTTGAAAGATTATTAGTTCTTTTTTTGAAAGATTAAGTTTGAGATGGCAGAAGGACATCCTAGATGAAATGGCAGAAAGACATTGGGTTATGCGGGAAAGATCAGGAGTGTATAGGTATAATTGTGTATACTCCGCATAGAGATGATACTGAAATCCAAAGTACAATATAAGATGTCCAAGGGAAGTGGTAGAGATATATAAGAGCAATGGACCTAAAACTGAATGTTGTGGTACTCCAACAGATAGGGGAAGAGCAATGGACCTAAAACTAAGCCTTGTAGTAATTTAACTGATAGGGGAAGAGAAGGGGAGGTGGATGCAGAGAAGAGAACACTTAAAGAGCGATTAAATAAATTGGATGTAAATCCTGT
The DNA here is from genome assembly GCA_016617825.1 of Platyplectrum ornatum. Classification (NCBI taxonomy): domain Eukaryota; kingdom Metazoa; phylum Chordata; class Amphibia; order Anura; family Limnodynastidae; genus Platyplectrum; species Platyplectrum ornatum. Next base: position 45,059 of record JABWIB010000750.1, on the reverse strand, counting down.
AAAGAGCTGTATCCTGTGACTGAAACATTTAAATGAGTAGTGAGTAGTCAGCAGTATCAAAAGCAGCAAAAAGATCCAGAAGAAGTAAGAGAGAGTAGGGACGTTTGGATTTAGCAGCGATTAAGTCATTGACTACCCTGGTCAATGTTGTTTCAGAGTGTTGGGAACGAAAGCCTGACTGAAGAGAATCCAGAAGAATCCAGAAAGAAAGTCAATGAGGCAAAAATAGGCAAGACTCTCAAGCAATTTAGAGGCACATTGAAGTTTGAAAATGGGACAATAAGTTAAAGGTGAGTTTGGGTCAGAGTTTTGTTTTTACAGAATTGGAGTGATTAGCTCATGCTTGAATAAAAACTGGAAGGCACCAGTAGAGAGAGAGATAGCAGATTGTAGTGAATGTTGGAATAAGAACAGAAGACTAACTTTGAGGGTACAGGATCAAGACCACATGAAAAAGAGAAGGAAAATAAGAAAAGAGCAGATACTTCCTTGTCATTTGTGGGTTGGAATGAAGACATGGTACCAGAGTGTGTATGAAATGGACAGAGCTGCATGTTAGTTGAGGAGGATGGCTAATTCATTGTCAATATTTTGTTGCCATGTTTGCTACTGCTTTTCCAGTGGTTTACTATCCAATAGGGTTTGTGGCCCCACCTAAAGCTTGCATGATGCAGTATTTAAGCCATAATTCCTATATATCTAATATAACTGGCAATGTGCCAATAAAATATATATTGTCAAAATATTTTACCTCTTCTTTTGAAGATTTTCCTGCAGCTAAGCTGTCTTGCTTCATAGCTGTCCGGCTTGTCCAGAGGGCCGATACTCTGCCGCCTACTTCAGGCCATTGTATTGAATTTCATACTTTTAATGCAATAGTTTTAAACTTTCTGCCAATGCTTTGTACAAAAGTAAAATATTTCTGTATTTATTGTTTTAATACATTTCTTATTTTAGATTGTTTTAATGCATTTACATTGTGACCGCTCACACTATTAATAACCTGTATTTATAATATACATTGCAACGTACTACCCTGTACCTACACAATGAATATGACCATGTAGCTGCATTGAGCTTGTCTGGTTTGTGCTTGTACACAACATATAATACAAATATAATAACTAACTCACCTGTATAATAGTGATAATACTGGATTTCTATGATTACTGTTCATATATTGTGCTTCTTGGGGCTCTTGGTTGTTTCCAACCAATAATAAATACAGAATGAGACACACACAAGAACATATTTATATAAACATAAATATATTTGAAAACAGTAGTAAAAATTGTAGTCTATGATTGAAATATTACACAGGCAGTTTCCAGGGAGCTCTCTCCTATGAAACTGTTTTTGGACATTCCCATTTGGAAGATTGCAGCGGAATTTCCCTGGAAAATGGGATCTATTACTCTATTGTAAGTAAGTCTGAGTGGCTTTGTAGTGAAACAGCAATAATAGGTCTTGTAGAATATGTCACCTTGCCTCATACTTTATATTTTGTGGATGGAGATTAAAAAAGAAGACCACATTAACTATATTGTTTTTAACAACACAATAAAAAACATCATAGGACATAAAAGCTTGGGCATAGATATACAGGACAGTCCCTGATTATTATAAGCTCAACAAACTGTGTGACAGCTTTGCATAGTTTTTGTAGAATAGCATATGGTTATAATAAACCCAGCATTAAATAATGGATAGAACTGATGTGAGAAAAACCAACAGCAATAACAAACTCCTAAATAAACAGCAATGGGAGAAAACAACAAGTTTACAAACAGATGATATTTTAAATTACCTTTGGAAAAATTGGTATAAGTCTATTAACCATATTTTTTAGGACACATAGTGGTATGCACATATGAGGAAGGAAGCACACTTGAAGTATTATCATTATTATTATTTATGTTAATAATAACGCTTATATAATAGGTGCGAAAAAGTTATTTAAAGCACTGTACAACGGGGAATACAGACAGACAGAAACGTTGGGGAAGAAGGGCCCTGCTTGCAAGCACACATTCTAAAGGTGGCCATTCACAGGAACTAATATTGCGACGAAGTTGAATTTTTCGGTCATGAGTTAAAAACTCATTGCCGTGGATGGTCACGATTTGTGCTTGTTACTAATGATTCTCATGACTGCACTAGTCGGTATCGACAAATTTATTATTTGGAATTTTTGACTGATTATCGGTTCGGGGGTCCTTTGTCTTGCTGTGGATGGCAAAGACCGACATCGCTAACCATGTTTTCCATAATTCCGTCAGGAAAAATTTTTTACTGCTAAAATCGTTAGGTAATGTAGATGGTAGCTAGAAGTTTTTTTGGATCGATTTTCACGTTGTGTATGGTAGCAATATTAACACCTTTGTCAAGGGAAAAATCTTCTGCAAAATCGGTCCAAAACATGCAGAAACGGCAATCGTTACAGTGAATGCCCACCTTAAAGGTTATAAGGGATATGATACATAGGGGCAATTACACATAGACTATTGTATTTGATGTTGTTTTCACCCAGTGCTGTTTATATGGGATTTTATTGTTGCTAGTTCTGTATTCTGATCTGCAGAGTAGGAGAAGGGTATCATTTCATAAAAATGCTCTCAGCGCAGATCAAGAGATAATATTGACATCATCTGGTATGGAAGTTATTATATTTGATCCAATCATCAACCAACGCTTATTACAACTAGAGATGTGTTGTGATTTTAGTACAGATCTGGATTCTCTGAATACAGACTTCTCTACTGATTGACTCTCCAATGCAATTCCATCGCATGTAGGGGTTGGCCTAGAGAGCACTATATATGAACATATAGTTGTAGTTTGAGATATGTACAAGACTGCAGTGAATGTACTTTAAGACTTTTTCCACAATACAAAATATAGTAAACATAGAGGACCGAATCCATGCTGAGTTTTCAAAAACATTTGCTTATTGCTTATAGATATTGACCAGTTTTACATTTAGGCTAGAAAATTTCACCTTTCAACTCTAATACTGTGTGCAACGGATGAAAATGTGCCTCCCAATTCAATTCAATATGGGTTTCCCTGGTGTATAGTTTGAATTCCTTGACCAAGGACTTTTTACGAAGATCAGTGCATAAAGCTCCCCCTTCCCAGTCTTCTTTAGCATGCCTAGTACATGGGTACTTACTGATTTTACACAACTTTTTTTGTCAACAGTTCAAACAACAAACACCTGCCAGCTATACATATATATATATATATTTATTTGGAATATTGCAACATGTTTACTTCCTGCAAACTATCCCACATATCATAAACATTGTCTATGAAACTTTTAACATGAAAAGTGCACAAAGTAGGGTTTGTAAGTAGATTCAGTAGATAGTGGAGGGGAAATGTCCTCTTTGGTTGAAAATTGGTCTGGAATGACATAGGCTGTGCTCCTATCACAACGATATCTCTACACACAAATCATCAATGTCATTTTGTCCTCCAATGACCTCATTGTGTCCATGATATCCTGGATCATTTTCCCAAATAACACTGGTCTGTCCGCTCTGATTGTAGAAACGGTACCATGCTACAAAAGGTGTTTCCAAACTGCCTGTGTGTATTCACAGTCATGTGTAGAGAGTGAGCTTTCACTTTGGTATTAAATAACATTTATCTTTACAAAAAGGTATTCAGAAATAAAGCTATATATATACGATGGGGCCGAAATGTAGCCCCCTTGTCCTTTGAAATATAATAATCCCCACTCATAAATAAATAATGTCTTTCTTGGTCTCTCTTCCATGCCAAGATCAATAGCTCTTAACATCTTACTTATTTTATTACTGCTTTTGGTTTTCTGGGCCTGATTGAAAGTTGTTCAGAGGAAATCTTTGGTTTTGCTTAAGTGTCCGTGACATTTAATCATGACTTTCCGTGCAGTTTAATTCCAACCAGTCAATCAGTTAATCCACTTCAATTGATTCTGTACTCTCTGTTATCGGCTTGCACTCGTTGGGCATTCTCTGATGTCGACTCAGCTGTGTGGCTTGTGTAAAGCTCCTATCGCACCTCTCACACCTAGGGAAGGCAAGGGAAAAAATTAAGACCATGGATCATGGACATTGGATGTCAGACGTTTTTTCACTGTACTTAATATGAACAGACACTCAAAAGTGGCTTCAGGTTTCAGCATCCCAAAAGGTTTAATTGGTGGCTACTAGCAGTGCCTTGGTGACTATGATAGGGCTTGGCCCTTCTGATTCAGATCACAGAAATCTGTCAATAGGAAGGGAGAAGGTGATTTCTCCAGAGAGGCCTGTCCTGTCCCTGCACTGATCACTGTCACATCAAATAGATAAAGAACAAAAAGAGATTTTTAAGAGAGAGCCATCAAAGAAGCAGCTTGTCTGTGGTTTTTTGCTCTGTAACCTCTACAAAGAAATTGATGACAAATAGAATTTCACCTCCTGCTAATTTAAAATCTGGAATTCAATATCTGAGGTCCTGGAGAGCAGTGATGTGAAACGTGAGCAGAAAAAATAGATTTAATCATACATATATCAACAAAACCAATGTTTGTTTGTGTGTTATGAAGAACACATATATGTTTATGTACATATGATATAGTAGTTACATATAATACATAATACATATAATGCAATGGGTATTTCATAAGTGCAAAAATGAAATGCAACATGCAACATAAAATATATATTGTGCCTAAGAGTTGATATTTACTGTTCAGAGCTTTATGTCCTTTTTAATAAAATCTGCACGGCCACATGTATCTGTCACTGCTCATTAGTTAAGAAGATAAGCACCAATCCTCTGTCCTGCCTCATGAATTGGAGCAAACTAACATCTTAATATGGAATACTAAAGAAAACTGTTTATCTGTTTATCTTTATTCAATTTCCAGCTTGTCCAATTTTACATTATCATATAGACAAAAAATAATAATAATACAAGCTAATTTTTGGTACCTTTACAATGGCCTACTGGCAGTCTTCATGTTTTTAATTCACTGTAATCAGTAGGCTAAAATTAAATAAATTATATATATATATATATATATATATATATATATATATATATATACACAGTATATATGGGCTCACCTCATGAATAGCTGACTGTTTAAATACTGGAAATAGGACTTCCCTGATTATCTTAAAAATCAATTCTAAACTACAAAAACTACAGTATTCGTGCACAAATAAACATATAATACAACAGCAATATAGATATATTCCTGAACCTGAAATTTCAGACATAAGTGTGTGGGTGAACTTAAGTCCAAACCACAGATTCATTGTTGAGAGGAAATTTATTTCTGAGTTCTAAAAACATTGCCTCATATTTCCAATGAAGATGGCTGCAGCATACAATGAGCTGTAGGTCAGTACAACCTGCCCCTTGCATGTCACTCGCAGGGAATTGGCAGAACAACTATTGTTTATAGGATCATATTAGATTGTGAGATTGGAAAGTATATGGGAGTGAACAGAAAGTTACTGCATTGTAGATAAAACAAAAGTAAACATCTCCATGACATTGATCCCTTGTCTCCTACAATCTACTCAGATTTCTAAATTAATTTTTAATTATTCAGTCCATCAATATAGTAAGAAGTAGTCATTTCACTAAGAAATCTGCGTTGTCCTCTAGGATATAGTCATCATTAGGCCATTACCAAAAGACATCCATGAGCCCCGAAACCTGGAGCCAAGGTAGGATTGAAATCTCGCTGCTGCAAAGCTATGAGAAACTCTTTTTCTGCAGCCTAAAAGTTACTTTAGAGACAAATGCACTTTAAATCTATTTAACTTTCTTAATTTGTCTAAGTGTGCAAACCTGCACATAATATATTATACTNAAAATGCATTAAAACATTCCCTGGAATATATAACTTGATCTTTCTGGCTATATATTTACCCTGGCTCCCGAAGCGGTTAAAGCATATCATTATAAATAAGTTGTATTTCCTTGATTGTCTTTCTGGGAATATTCTTAGCAGCCCGTTCTACTGTTAAAAAACTGCACTGTGATCTTGACAAATGTAAAATGTCAGCTTTAATGTATCAGACCTATCAGCTCAATGAAAATAACTCAGAAGTATTGATTGCCTAATGATTTTTGGTGTATTCATTAACGTCTATGGGCAGATGATCCTCTCAGAGCGCCCCGGAGTGCTGATGACACATTAGTGTATTGCTGATTGTTTATTAGAAAACTGATTAGTTAGTGGATTGGTGTGCCAAAATATACTATCTTTTACTGCATGACAAACTTAGAGTGGAGGCATTTACTACATTGTAAGTATTTAACACCAGTACACAGGTCTGCATTCCTCCCCCTAAAAGAACTATTTTATAATGCTGATAAATGTTTAATATCACATAATAAAGCTATACAAAGGATTTAAGAGGTCCATGGCTTTCAGTAGTGAACATTTACAATTGTCTTGTCGTTACATGTTGGTCATAAGATATGATCTGATGTATCATAGTTGTTATTATAAAGCATATAGTATAAAGTATAATAAGAATGTGTACCAAGATAGGTTATATATTCACCAAAAAGGGAACAAATGTAACATCCTTGTAGAAATTCGTAGATGGTATGACCCTCAAGCTTGTGCATCTTTCCTCCTGAATAGTGTATGATTTAGTCTTTAGTTTCAATTTAGTCACAATTTCAAGAATACATTCCCAAACACAAAATCAGCATACAACTGAGAACATAGGCCAGGTTTCCAACACTTCCAATGAGCGACACCTCTTATCGGAGTAATACAAATATTCCTCTGCCACAGACCAAACGCAAAGCACTCACCTAAACGGCTGTATCCTTATTTCTATCTCTTTTAGCTACGTTTGTCCTACAAAGAGAAATATTGTTTATTTATGTCCATATCCATGACCAGCTGGATGTATTTCTGTGCATAGCCAGAATTTTACCCAGCGCCTTCCATATAAATTTACAACCCCTCAGTCTGCAAATCCATTCTCCGCTAGGTCATCACTTTTAACTATACACCTATAATACTTCAGTCAAGGGACACAACTTCTTGTTCTTTCAATAAATGTGGTGTTTGAATTGCGCAAACACAATAATCAAGTAGCAATATCGGTCACATGACCACAGATGAATACCGCGCATACACAACCTAAGCCTCTCCTGGCTGTCACCTAAGGTGATGGGATTGTCACAGGGGCCAAAGGTTAGTAATTAATGAACAGGTTGGGGGAGCTTTTGCTTTAATATGCTGTACATCACACAAAAAGAGTTACACTAGAATGAAAGTCCAACTTAAACTTTCCTTTAATACNTGATGAATTGCAGGTCTGTAAGTAATCAAACAGCATGCTAGCCCACAGATAATTGTGTTTTCCATGTAATCATATCCCCCTCCTTTAAACGTGGTTCAGTATTAACCATTATTTTAATGTTAGGTGGGTAATGCTAATATTGTTGAATTCATTAACATATATTTATCATTTAGCAAAAAGTAAAATGATAAAACAGAAAAGAACAGGATAACAGATATGTAACAGCTTAACATCACTATAAATCTATTGTGACCCCAGAACCTGCTCAATTAATTACTAAAATCTATTTACACAGCAGTCAGAGGAAATCAATTACATATCTGCCAGGATTTTAGCATTGCTTTTTCAATTTCTCCTAACAACAAATCCCTAATGGGGACTATTTATCATAGCCTTTGCTCTAGGAAGTAGGAAGGAACTAACCGATGCTAAACTCATCAGTCACAGCATACTTTTACTTAATACCTGAAACACCTGTTATATCCCTGCAGATTCCATCAGCTTACCAGCCCTGGGCTACCTATTAGGGTAAATATCACATTACAATGATGTGGTGGTCATGCAATAGATTATCATTTTTTATGCATTACTGTTGTCATAAGGATATTGTCAACTAACACATGTTCACATCCAACAATCTCTTGTCCTGGCACAAAAAGGATCGGAATAGATTCTAAAAAATTCTAAAAGTCTAACTACAGTATACTGCCCCCTGAACATTGCTGCTAGAAGAATGTGTGTGGCTGCTTATTGGATTAAAATGGTGTGTTATGTGCAAATTAATGAATCATTTCTCTAGCTTTTCTCTTTGATCAGTTTATTGGGGGATCTTGGGGGGGGTTGGAGTGGAGGGGAAATATTAGTGGCAACGGGGGGCCCTCACATCTGAAAGAGACATGGGGGCATGTGGCATTGCCCCATTAACCCGGCTCTGGCTAGAGGAGTGATATAGAACTGTATTAGGAAGATTGTAAATAAGGAATGGGAAAATTGTGTACCTATGGAAAATACCTATTACATCAGGATCTGATTCTAAGTTATTATAGTATTTATTTGTTATAAAAATATAAATATATACATTTGCTTGTAGAACACCATTATACCCTCACATTCACAAATAAGCCAATCAGATAAATTATAGAGTATTAGCGTTTTCCAATAGTGAAAACACCCAGTATTAGATCAACACATTGGGGTTGATTCAGCCCTTCGTCTCCGCCAGCCAGGCTGGCGGATACGCGAAGATTCGCTGATCTGATGCGCAGATTGGCTCTGAATGGCACGTAAAAATGGCACGTAAAAAAAAATGAAAAATGTAATAAATAATAAATAAAACATTAAAATGTTTATATGTGATTTTTTTTATTCATTTTTTTTATTTATTTATTTAATTTTTCATTCATGAAAGCCGGCACGAAAATCAATTACGTGCCGGCTTTATTTAATTGCTCCCCAAATCGCAGGTCAGAATGGGGCGTGTAAAAGAGGGGCTTAAGTGGTGGTATACCATAACACTATATACTGACTCAAGTTGATGTGTATTTGTGAATAATAGCTATTCATGTTCATCGTCACAATTATTTTCAATACATAACCCCCACAATACTAACTATCAGAATGGAATGTGTTTAGATTATCAGAAAAGTACTTGTGCATAAGGTAAACCTTATTTCATGCCTCAATTATGTGAAAATTGTATTTTAACACATTTTACATTCATACAAAGGTTACTAATGCCCCCCCCCTTGCAATTCTTCATGGTTTTGCCCAGTTGTATATGAATCTCCTTGATTTCCTCGTCAAATTCTGATTTAGTCTAACCAGTTTATACAAGGACTCAATCTAAGAAACAGATCTAAGAAATGGATCCAGACCTACGAACTTAGTTACGAGTGGGCAAAACCATGTGGAATTGCAGGGGAAGTAAATTTAATTAGTTGCAAATAGTATCAGAGTTGAGAGATAATGTTTTCTGGTGTAAGAGTATAACAGTAACGCTGGTCAGTATCTGTGTGCAAAATGCAAAAATTAAGTATTCTCCCTGCATGCAAGCACTAACATTAATTTTACCTCCCCAACATGGTTTAGCACAGGAGAGTGGAAGTCATGAGTGGAAGTCATGAGAGTGTTAATCTGAATCTGGCCCAAAAAGTGTAAGGTCTGATGTCTGGGGACTGTTTCAGCCCTGCGTCTCTGCCAGCCAGCAAGTTTCCCCAATCTGCGCAGGTGCATGGTGCAGGCTTAGCGCAGAGGCACAGAGGCAAGTAATGTCCTATGGACAATAACCTGTCTCATTTATTTTAAAAAAAGTTTTTTTAAAAAGAAAAAATATAATAAATATTATTTAAAAAATTAAAATGTGTCTGTGTGGTTTTTTTTTATGAATTTTTTATCATTCATGAAAGACGGCACTGACTGGCGGCTTTCATGCTCGCAGCCATCGCTGCAAGTATATACTAGCATCAGCATCAGATACAGCATCCGGAGCCTCTGGGGTTTTTACAATAGCGCAGGGATGCGGGGAATACGCCATGCCCCTCTCCCTGCACTGTATTCAGAGCTGCGCTTTGATCCAGATCGCTAGTCACATAGCTTCAGATTGGCTCAATGAAAACTGCTGATAGATTGTATTTTCTGTCCAGCAAATAGCTTTAACCTTTCAGGGGTAAATCATGTTTCCTCCTTCATTTGTTTGTATAACAGTTGGTTCTTAAGTCATTGGATACATTAATTGTAAGATCAAACCATCCTCACTAATTTATATGAAAACATCTGTTAAATAAATCATTCAAGTGTGAGTTGTGGGTCCACCAGATTTTACCTGTGTTACAAGTTGCCTATAGGTTCTTAGCATATCTAGAAAGGTAATTTAGTAAACGTCTGTTCATTTATGATCCTGTAGATGCAGATTTGTCTTGTAATATTACTTACTTAAAAGGTTTTTCCCCTGTGTGCGTCCGGATGTGGTTGTTTAATGTGGTTGCGCCAGCAAAAGCTCTACCACAGTAGCCACACTTGAAGGGTCGATCACTGGAGTGGGTGACGACATGGTTTCTTAGCTCTGATGGCTGGGAGAAGGACTGGGAACAATGTCCACACTGGTAAGGCCTAAAATAGATAGAAATACAACTGAGCTGATTCTATATGAATATGGAATTATGTTACTACTTTATTTGAATCTTTTAATAAAAAACTTAAAAAAATAAATAAATCATTATTATTAAAGGGATCCTGAGATGACAGATCCTCGCTGTATCCATGTGAGAGCTTACACAGGCTTCCCATACCTGCATCCTGCAAGATTTATGCTGATGGATTGGACGTATGGCAATCTTGGCTACCCAAGTATCTAAGTCTGATGTCTCCTTTTTATAACATATTGTAGTCTATTTTCTACTTTTATCTGTGGCACCTCCCTTAACTGCCAATGTGTCGATTCCACTTTTGAACCATACATGTACTGATTGTATTACTTGATGTGATGAACCAATACAAAGATTGTAAAAATAAATAAATGAATAATAAAATAAGAGAAGAAAGTTGCACCTGGGTGAAACCATGATGAATTTCAGGGGGGTAAGAGTTACACCTGGCACAGAGAGTAATGTTTTTCCTTGCATACAGGGAGAATATTTTGCCTTTGCTTATTGCACACAGATACTGACCAGTGTTACTCGTAAAATGTTATTTAGACCTGGGCTAGGAAACATCACCTGTCACCAGTGCCAAACCTTCCTTTGAACTAAGCGGGACAAATAAGCCCCACCCACAATGATGTGACAACTCCACCAAGCCCCAGCCTTAACCCCCCCAGGCCACGCCANCTTTTTGTGACCTGATTTCTGGAAAAAGGAATTTTAACCCAATTTCTGGCAAAAAAAAACATTTTTGGAAAACAAAAAAAATCCAGTTTTGTTGCCTTATCAGGTTAAAGTACTGATTGAGCAGGACATAGGCACTGTAACCAGAAACCAAACTCATTGGTTTTACATCATGTTTTACCCAGCTGTAAAGTTCCTCTATTATGCTCAACTCTGGATCTGGCCCTAAGATTCTCAGCCATAAAAGTATCTATAGTAAGGAAACTCACATGTTGTTTTTGCGCATTTTTAAACATCAAACCTCTAGCAGCTGTGTCACACAAGTCAGATAGGTATTTAAGTAATTAAATATCTGTAATGTTATTAATATAAGACACAACTCCCCATACAGTTACTTTATAGGAACCAGTTTGTGCTTCAGTGTGGTTAGAATAAATTGTGCAAATTTGCCTTAAAGTATGCGAATACATCAATGCAGACTAGGTGCTTGTGAAGAGACAGAAAGGGGCATCCCTAAATACAGTAATGGTGTGCTCAGTCCCATGTGGCTCAAGCAAGCAGGTGTGCATGAAGAGATAATGTGGCTCTTGTGAGGACAATTAGTTCAATGTTTCCAGGTTATGTATTAGATTTGTTTCCACCCACTTTGCTACTGCGCAATTCATCATCTGATATCACAATTGTATTTCGTTAGCTTGCAAACTACAAATCAAGACAAAAACACAATAAACTCCATGCTCAAAACTAATTCTTGCAGCAATGTAAGGGACAATTAACATTTATGACCTCTAGTTATCTAGTTTAAGGTAACCCAAGAGAGAACACTATGAATGCAAATAAAATTCTGGATTGTTGGTATTTCTTAGGCTGTTATTCTGCCTGATTAATGAGTTAGAGTGTAACAATAATTCCCCTGAGATGTATGAACTAAGCTTTGTTCCATATTGACATTTTCCTAGAAGCTACGTCATGGACAAAGTGAAAATAGAGCCGACCCTAGAAACTAGATTCAGTAATAAAAAAAGTATATAACAATATAGGAAAAACTGAAATGAAAAATAAAAATGTGTCACTAAACACCATGCAGACTTTATTTTAATCTATTACCATCATAAAGCAAAATCATAATTTTACATGTTATATTGGGTTTAATTCTTGTTTTATACACCGCATAGAAATGATATCATTGAGCCAGATTCAGCTTTTCACTCTTATGACTTACACTCATGACTTACACTCTCATGGGCAAAACCATGTTGAACTGCAGGGGAGGTAGATTTAATTAGTTGCAATCAGCATAATAGGTGAGAGCACAAGTCTAACAGTGTAACAGTAACGCTGGTCAGTATCTGTGTGCAAAATGCAACAATAAAGTATTCTCNCTGCATGCANACACTGACATTNATTTTACCTCCCCTGCAATTCATCATGGTTTTACCCATGAGAGTGTAACTCATGAGAGTGAAAAGCTGAATCCAGCCCATACTGTGTACCTTACTAACAATTCAGCACTGGATTGAGACTGGGGAAAACAACACACTTTCTACATCATAGACCAGTGGTTTCTCAGTTCAAGGTACCCTTAAAGTCTCCACATTTTTTCAAGGCACCCCAAGACAAAATAATTACCAAGCAGTCCCATCTTTTAAGTTTTTCATTAATTAAAGTAGTGTAATTAATATTTAGGTAAAGACAGAAATACATAATTTTTTGTAGCTTCTATACGAAAAGTACAATTGTGATTCTAAAGCTGGCCATACACTATAAGATAAATCATCCAATCTAAAGANTGGATGAAAAATGAACCAATGTTTTTTTTTTAAGGAATTGGAAGCAGCCATACACTGTACAATAATTGTATGGGGAAAAAATATGCAAATGAGTACTTCTAAACAATGAAAAAAATATATATATCTTTGTTTTATGCTTTTTAAGTGGGTCTCAATAGCAGGATTATTGTAATTGGCCATACACTGTACGATTTTTTACCTTAAAAAGTATTTAAGATTGAGCAGACCATAAAATAAAAAAATAGTTTTAAACAATTTTTGAACGATATCGCTGATTGTTCNAAAAAATCGTTCACATTTTCCAAAAAATGTGTCCAATTTTTAAAAAATCGTCGGATTCTTTGGGAAAACCGTATAATGTATGGCCAGCTTAACATTTGAAACATTAAGCACCCCAACGAAGACGTAGTGACACCCCAAGGAGCCACGGTGCACAGTTTGGGAATCACTGCCCTAGTAAGCATCCACAAAGGTCTTATGTTGTAATAGAAGCTTCTGTATATGTATTGGAGGCAGGAGGGGGAAGAAACATCATTGAATGGTAAGGACTTATTATCCAGATATCTGCACTAACCTGTGATGTGTTCTAATTTTAACTCAGTATATTTGGGCATTTTTGTTTAGATGTATTAATTGTATGGTTTGGGCATTTCCTCGTGGCTGTCAGAAATTCAGACTACTTCNGGTCACCTAGTTAATTAAAAGTCTTTTGCTACTGGCCAAAACTTGAGTCATTCACATTAAAGAGCCTATGATGTGTATCTTCCTGGTCTTAAATCTATTAAGGTAATGTTCTCATTTTAATAAATAGAACATGTTTCTAATATTGAGCAGATCCCCGGCTTATGATCCCTGTTAATAATTGCATTTAGGTGCCCACAATGGAAAATAACTTAGCTTCACACAGAGATAAAAAGGTGGTGCTGGCAGCGGCACAAGGATTTGGCGCCAGGAATGAAATTTCCATCTGGATATACTACGGTGTTGACTACAAACCTTGCTAATGCTTTTTCTTAGTTGTAATAAAATAGTAATTTTTCATTTTAATTGTTTTATAAAAGTATGGTTAATTTCATTTGTTAAATGATTTAAACATACACTGCTCATATATAGTCTTGTAAAGTAATGTAAAATACACTTGTGTCTCAGCAATGGCCTTTTTGAATGTTTCAATTTTATTTAAAATGATTCTAGTATTTTATGAAACGTGGCCTTATGAAACTAAGGGTGATAAAGAAGTGTTCCTAACCTTATTTACTTTTAGTAATATGTCGTTAATAGTTCCATCAATGGTACCCTATTTATCTGCCACCACAGTTTTGTTGAAGAAACAGGAAAGGGCTTTATTTTCACAAAACCCCAAGCATTATCAATGTGTGTGTGTATATATATATATATATATATATATATATATATTCATAGATATAGTCAGATAGGAAGAACACTAGAAATGGCTTTTTGATGGATCTGCCCCAATCAAATAATAGAATATATCATAAATCATTATGGTTATATTTGATGTCAACCATATAATTAATATCAGCAATGTATGGCAAAAATATTTATATTCTGGATTGAAACAATAGCTGAAGAAACAGGAGCTGTTGTAGTGGTACCATAACAATGATTAGAGGGTAACAACATGCATATTAGCTAGGATCTAATGTATACATATGCTGAAAAACATTGTCAACTGTTGCGAATAATGAATGGTCAAGTAAGTAAAAAGCCTGTTGGCTTAATTTGTATTGTACATTGCCATCTAATGTATCCCATTACACAGGTTCTGTGGATACTTTACAAAGGAAACCAAGCGTATAATAAGAGGCATTATAGATTAACCTGTTTGACTTGCTGTCAAGTATGAACAAAGCTTTAATCATTCCAGGTCTACTGGCTGTTCAACAGATTGTCCGACCTCAAACCTAACTTTATGTGCCAGACCCAAACATAGTGAAATAAGCATATTCAGAAAAGGACCGTACTCCCAATGCCCCCGCTGTGGACAAATATTTACACGTGTGAAATCCTAGAGTTCATATGTATGAGGGTAGTGCTATCCACTGTGCACTAGGAACTTTCTAACCCAGGACACTACTTTAACCTTTCTACACCTGCCCCAATTAAAACAGAACTCATATTGAAATTATTGTGTATAGGGACCAAGCAATAGTTTAATATGTTATCTGTAAATAAAAGTCACCTCTCATTTTTAGTTGTTTTCATAATCTTCAGGTCTTCACTTACACTTGGTTTGCTCTTACTCTTAAACTCTGGATCAGAATTGTGTAAATATTTCATTTAAGAAGAATCTTGATTGTAATCCTGTAACACAAACTGTCAATACAGATGTATCCTCGCTTTTTATTTTATTAAAGAACTTTTACCTAACTGCTACAGTGAAGAAAACCGTGGCATATATAATATATAATTGAAGGAAAAGGCTGAACTATTATCAGTTTCAGTGGTAAATGCTAGATGCTTCTATACACTTTAAGGAACCCACACACCAGAAATCAGTGCTTCTAAAACTGGGCAAACACTAGACAGATTATGGCTCTTAGCATATGGTAGCCCAATGAGCAGATAAACCTTTAGACAATCCCTTTCAACTAAATTGGATTTTGCAATTTAATAGCTAAGTTCCAATTCTCATACTGTACGTATTATTCCTTTGACTAAAGACAAGACCATAAACTTGATTGACGTTATGCCCCAAGGTTAGGTTAGAAAATTCAGGGTAAGTGTGTTGTAGTACTAAAGAGAGTTGTTAAATGAAGTAGGAAGGGGAAGCATAGATTTTGTGATGGCGCCATAGTTTAGGCCCCCAGAATGTATTTAAGATGTTCTGTAAAGCCGTGTTTAATTAGTACTAATGTTAGTTTTATTTCTTAGCGTTACAGTTTAGCAGGTAAGAGAGGCATTCAGAAACCACTGTGATGCATTTAGACTGTTGCTGTAAGTCTCTGCAAAGTGGTGTAATGCGTTCTTTGTAAATGCAAGACAACAGAAGAGCAAGAAGCCACAAAAGATGTGTGGAAAAAACGGGGGCCAGGTATAGAGACACAGAGAAAAGGGATAGGTGAGATGGCGGAGAGGTCCCTGAGAAATGCCTTAAAGAGATGATGGCAGGGGCCTGGAGGGATGGGCAGTTGAAAGACGGAGGATGGGACCTAGAGCGAGGGAGGGGGTAGAGAATCAAATGGGGAGTGAAATGTATTTAGCAACTTTACAGCTTTGAAAGTTGTGTAGAAGTCAATTTACAGGAGTCATTTTTACTTTGTTTAGTTTGCTTGTCTCTTAAATGATGCCCATTGATGAGCTTTACTGTTTAAACATAACTAATTAAAAATTTAGATGGTTCAGTATCACTTTTTGGCTATGGGGCCCCTTGCAAAAAAATATTGAGACACTAACTGCACCTTAACCTGAGAAAGTTTGGGTTTATGGGGTTATGAAACACAACAACGACTGTTACTAAAATGGAAAAAAATGTATAAAGTAATAATGTAAAATAATATGATGGTATTGAAGTACTTCATGGCTGAGTGAGAAAGTATTATGTATTTTTGGAACTGGCTCAGCAGCTAAGCGTCCCTGGAAATTCTGGGAAAATATCCGAAAATTTATATATATATATATATATATATATATATATATATATATATATATATATATATGTAACTATTATATATAGTAAAATAGAGTAAACTTCCCATCAGTATTGATTGTAATTCTCTATGAAAATGCTGCATCTGTAAACACAGAAAATAAACAACCATAAGTCAATTTTATTTATAGGATTCCACATCCCGGCCTAGGAACATTTTTTTATTTGCACATTCGGCAGTTTAACTCTGTCCCGCTGTTTTTTTTTCTTTAATCTTTATTGGATAAAAAAATGCTTCTCAAATATTTTCCTCCATATTACATTACTCTATGGGGAATCGTGTTCCCTCACATCTGAGTAATGCTTTCAGCACACACAATTAGCTTCTAACAGTAGTTGTTTTAATGTGCGCATAAATCTCATATTGAAATACTGTCAAATAAGCCTTTTTTGGGGGGTATGGAACTGTTTTGCTCAGTAGAGAAACATTAGTCATATGAAGAAACATAAGGTGTTATGTACATTCAGCATGATTATACAATGTATGCATTGTTTATTTGTGGGCATCCATAAATGCAATGCCACCAACCATTGACTTGCAGCTTTTGTCTAATAATGAAGACATGATTCCTAACACTGTATAAAGTCACTAACTTGTGTGCTGCAAAATCACCACCACATCACTGGAACTGTTACAATGAATGGCCCCGATCCAGATATGAGCATACGCCAGCTGGCGTTGTATATTTAAAAGTGTACACACTCAGAAACAAAATGCCCGCAAATAGTAGCTATTCAAATTGTGTCCTGAAGGCCATTTTATGTTCAATATTTTATGTATTTATGCTCAACCTGAGAAAAGCTCCATTCATGGCAACCAATCAGATTCAAGCTCACATTATGCATTATGTAAAATGAAACTGAGAGCTTGAATCTGATTGGTTGTTATGGGATACATCACTTTTCCAATTCAGCAGTTTAGTAAATTTAGGCCCATGTTTCTGTATAGAAACACTAACATTTGTTGAATTTAGAATTACGAAAATTAATTTTAGACACATAATTTAGACAACGGTGTGAGAACAATGTGGGTGTATTACATATAGTACTTATAGGATATGTCCCCCAACCTGACTTTGTATAAACTGGAGTAATAAGCAACGTAATCACTATACTGTATATACTGTGGTATATTTACGGTAATTCTAAATGTACCTTTATTTTAAATTTATATTACTTTTTTTGTACAAAATTACTTTTGCTGAAAACAGCAAACAAGACAGAATATGTTGATTAAATTAATTAGATTTCCCTGTCTTGTTGGCTATCAGGATTGTCAGATAAACAAGCTTTTATGCATAAATAATGACTGTATTATATCCACTGTGCCACTGGCCAAAGTGCCAGAAATTCTAATTCACTTGTTCAGCTAAATTTCATCTTCAGTTCACGGCCATAAAATTCCTTATTGACAAACGTTCAAACCAACTTTGACTCTAAGGTATCTGGTCAACATTTTTCTTCTGTATGGATATTAGTTTATTGAATAAATGGCATCTGTTTTCCTCCACATCACCGCTAGAGCAGGTATATCTTTTTGACAGCTTCACACGATTTATAGCTTTGCATGCACTGAAGAAAAATTGAACTAAGCAAAAAATTCCAATTCATTGCCTCTTAGTACTTAATTAAGTTCCTACACGCTGTACACCGCAGGTGAACCCAGCAATGACTGTCACATAAGCACCGAGATGCAAGGCATTTTCTCTCTGGGAGACATAAAGGCATTTATAGAATCTTGGCCTGATTTTTTCCACCTATGACGGTCATTAATCTAACCCCGCATGATGGCCATGAGAAAACGAAGCATAAATCTGTAACAGAGACACACTGTCCTAAGTCACTGCACCCTTAATAGGATATCTTCAGTGCACTATGATAATGCATTTAACCAGTGATGTTACACAAAATAAATATGCGAGGGTTTTCATCAGGCATATTTTTTTTTTGTTAAATAATTTTTTAGTAGACTC
Source organism: Platyplectrum ornatum (assembly GCA_016617825.1). Taxonomy (NCBI): domain Eukaryota; kingdom Metazoa; phylum Chordata; class Amphibia; order Anura; family Limnodynastidae; genus Platyplectrum; species Platyplectrum ornatum. Next base: position 26,495 of record JABWIB010000750.1, on the reverse strand, counting down.
ATTCTAAAGAGAAAAGTAATATTCTTGTAGCAAGGACACAGTCTAATTTCTAACGTACACAATGGAGCATTTACACAATGACTCAGTGACTCCCAAGTCCCACATAACTGATTGTACATTTTGTTTCAGGATATGTAGGCAGACATCCAAAATTTGTGTGTGGGACCACATAAGTGCCAGTGCGTATTCAGTGTAGCAGGCCCACTCGTTGTCACATTATTTAATTTAATATTTCTTAATTTAATGTGCTCCACTGTTTCATTGTTTTGTGCTGTATCTTGGGAGTTTCATTATAAATGTAGCACAAGACGCAAGTGGGTTTGAGATTTAAATATACCTTGAATACTTGCTTTATAATGTTATACGTTTTTTACCTGAGGAAATAAAATGTGGCTAATAGAGATAGTCACTGAATAGGATCAAGTGACATTCCTGCGACACAGATATTGGTTAATCCCGCAAAGAATGTCCTTTGTGTATGCTACTTGTGTACAACTATTCCCATGGTGTAGATGACAGCACATCATGTCCTCCACTTAACAACAGCAAGCCCATCGAACCTAAACTGACAACTGCAGTATAGTAAGGAAACAGAGCATGCTGGGACAGTACCTACAATAAGGGTGACAACAGTATACTGTTGGGGACTGATCCTGACGGGGGGGCATTTTAATTTAATTAAAATTTTAATTTACAGTTAGGCCAGTGCTCTGTACGACACCCTTGCACAGAGTGATGTGTGCATAGAATACAGAACTGGCCATTTTTCTGTATATATGAGGGGTGTACAGAGGGGTGTGCATAAAAAAGATACGATACAGAAATATTGTACTACATCAGGATCAGGCCCAGTGTGCAGTGAAAGGAAGAAAAGACAGAACAGGAATACAGGAGGAATATGTGATTCTATTTGTATAACTGTCCTATAGGTAGATGGCGTGTAAGAATATGTATTGCATATATGTTACAAATGAGCAAATATTTAGGACTCCTCGTGTGAGCTTGTTTTACCTGTCTGGATTCTGGGTGCACACGTGCATCTGTAGTAGAATCCGTTGGGTAAAAGTCTTAAAGCATTGTCCACATTTCCATAGATGCCAGTCACTGAATTCTGAGTTGAGTTGGCTTGTTGAGGTGGGACTGGCAAGAACTCGCTGGTTTTTAGCATTAATCTGGTTATATCCTGTGTCCAGGGGCCCCGATTTATCCAGCAGGGAATAATTTCTGTTGCACGGAGTCTGTGGGAAAACTATAGACCTTTGCAATGTGGAAGAAGGCAACTTGCCATTTTTGTTGAAGGGCTGCAGAGAGTCTTGTCTTGACATAGCTTCAATAACTGGTGATGGAACATTCACTACAACACAAAAGGTATTGAAGTGGTAAAAATACACAGAAGTCACAGGGGTAAGTAGACAGCACAAATATATCAATTAATATCTGTTATATTGTTATATTTACACTAAAATAAGTCATATGGGTAATGTATATGGCTACCTGCAGCTTGGAAAATAACAATGACTGTGAAGAGCAAGATATCTGCAGTCGCATTTACATTCAGTGACTGAAGCTTACATATGGTAAATTCACAAGGAGCACATTATGGAATCAGATCACAGTGTATTATTAGGATATTAATATTGATTAGGTATTAGTTTCCCCTATCATAGTTTGTTTCTTACAGTTTTCATCCTGAGCAATGCATTGTAACGGAATCCCGAAGAACGATGTGTAGCTGTCATTGTACCACACCAACAGTTCTGTGCCCCGAGGAATGTCTATACAAGCTCTGTAGAAAATGCTGGATCTGGTGACATAACAAAAGACCAATCAACATTTTATTCATTCCAAACACATATGATACAACAGTAAAAAAAACTTTGACTATAGGTTTACCAGAATAAAAAATAAAGTGTAATATTCAAACCAAGTCATGGTACAATTTCAATACTGTGTCTCTGTCACAGAGGTTATTCCTCTTAAGTCTGGAAGGATTGCAATACACAAAAATATGTCTGGATCTCTGTATCTGGTGTTATACCACTAGTTATTGTAGTTCATTACATACAGAGGACTGGATCCAGACTTACAAACTATTTAAAATAAGTGTAAAGTTATGAGTGGGGCAGGTTAAATGAATGTTTGCATGCAGGGTGAATGCTTTATTTTTGAAGTGTTACTGTTACACTGTTATTAGACTTGGGCTAGGAAAATTCTGTTTGCAACTAATGAAATTTAGCTCGCCAGCAATTCAACATGGTTTTCCCACTCGTAAGTTCAATAGTACAATAAGTCTGNATCCAGTCCAGAGTTATTATATCTTTTCGGTTCAATTCTTTTACACTACAGGAATATACATGTACATAAATAAATGATATCATGTATGTGAAAGTATTTTATCATTAATATTGGATTAATATTCTTGTATTTAAAAAACTAGAAAATGTAATGATGTTATGTGCAGTACAGATTTTCTAGTCTTTTGCAATAGTCCTATGGTATCTTAACTTCAAAGCTACCTAACTCGCACCAACAACTGAATACCAGTGATACCAGGAAAAGCCAAAGGCCAGCAGCACTGGTGTTGGGCAAAGGGCTTGCCGCTCATTGCTATGCATGGGCAGAACTTGACATCATAGTAATGATTTGGGCTAAGCTAGTGATTTACAGTTCAGGTTCCGAGAGATTTGCACAAAATTCTTGAGTCTCCTGGAAATTATGCGACAGTCAGCAAAACACCCCGACACTTCTCCAATGCTGTTAGCCTCATAAGACCATAAATTTAAGAAAAAATAAAGCAATCTTCAATAACAAGAACTAAGGACAAAGAGACTACATCAATTCCCCAGAACTATTTTCCTAAATTACTGATGAAAAGATGAGAATGAAGTTTTAAGTAAAATTGCTATTACTTTATAGAACTCCAACTTCCATTAAGAATTATCTGTGTTTGCAGCATAACAATGCAGCCGTATGGGACTCCATCCCCACATTTTTCACTGAAGTGAGATATGCACTTGTCAACACATTTTGTCACCACAAACTGCCTCTTGGCAACAGGATCATAAAGATCAATAAAAAAAGTGCAGATTCTCAATATTTTACTCGCAGCTGCAAAACTTCCATTTATCATGTTATTCTCTCTGTTTACAGCCATCTTGTCTCATGAGGGCACTGCTGGCTAAGCAGAACACATCTCCACTGCTTTCTATGAATATCTGACAGAAACTGTTAACTGGTCCTGCTTCATTTTCCCTCCTTAAAATCACCACCCTCGCTATGATTCAATGTTTGCCTCAACTACAGCAACGAAAATTTTCTCGACTCGAAAAAAAGAGATGACGAAAAAATGTATATTGACTTCTAAAACTTGAGAAAAATCTATGTATCCCCCCCATTCCAAACATTTCATCTTTCACTTTGGCTCCTTCAAAAAGTAAACAAAGCAAAGTATCAACGAATGTACTAAAAAACCAAATGACACAGTTTGCTGCTGAAAGAGCTAAACTGTTTTCGAGCAATGGGTGGTCTCTGAAGACTGGAGTAGAACGAAAAGTAGTGTAAGCATACACCATTTCATCCAAGCGGATAATGCTTCCAAAACTCGCACAACTCTCTGCATGCTGAAGTACATCAAAGGGATTTTTCTCATTTCGCATAATATTTCCTTTGCTGACATGTATTTAGTATTGTGGTTGGATGACTCATAAAGATAGCTTCATGGCGTCCGAACGCTGTTGAAGTAGAACACATGCCAACGGACATTATTGTCAGCCTCAAAATAAAAACAAAACGTTCAACCGAGGGTCAATCAATCACACAGCTCTTTGAAGAAAATTCCATTTAGATATTAGACATCATAACATAGTGAATTCAAACCAGCTGACTTTTTGTGAAACGGACAACTCTGAACAATCCCAAAAAAAAAAAAATGGCTGATGTCTTAAGTGTTTGCCAGCATACGTTCTCCAATCTCTGGTAACTGAACGTAGTTTATTTAATTTTCATGGTTCATTGCACTGAAAACTAAAACATCTGTAACCGTACTGTACGGAGTTGTTAACATCCCATCAGGTTTGCTATTAAAGTGGCTGATCCATGTAACTGTTTTTACTCTTGGTACATGTAACTACACATTTCTTAAAGAGCCATAAAAACCTTCCAAAATAAGTGAATTTCCCTAAATGAATGAAAAATATTCATTCACTTCAAATTGTTATTCCCTGAGGTCTTTGATCCCCTGGTAGAGAGTTCTACTGTTTCTTTTACAGTCTGTAACATCAAACTGTTCTCTACTCGCTATCTATGACTGACTAAAGCTGTGCTGACAGACCGTGGAGATGCATGGGAGACCTAATCTATTCAAGACAGTGCTAATAGAGAAATCACTACTGTTACATCTATTCACTGTGCACAGGGACACTCAGACAGAACAACAGAGAGATAACAGGGTATAGGTACAAATAGATACTAGAAATATATATATATATATATTAATAACAGTGTATGTAAAAATATTGGTAATAATATGGAACTTAGAAATGGAAAATTGCACTCCTACAGAAAAATCTTATTAACTATAACCAAAATTAAGGATTTAACGACAGCCGAATTACACAGCTATGCGCGTAAAACAGCTGCATGCCCAGAACACTATACATGCCCAGAACTGGGACTTACACATCATTAAGACCTGGTTTCTATACGATCAGTTTTCTGTCCATGGGGCGTGACTTGTGTGAGGAGTAACCATAGCGGGCAGGGTATGTCATTTAATTTAAATATTTCTGAACATGTAAGTTATAAAAATTCTATATGTGCGAGGAGAGAGCACTATCTCTCAAGTACGGGCTGGGGTATACGCAAGTGTAAAGTGCTCTTATGTCTGGATCTGGTCTATTGTTACNGNGATTCTAAGGTCATAACCCCTTCATACACTGCAATAAACTCATTCCATTTTAATCAATGGTCAAACAAGCTTTCAGTGCTGTATGAGTGCCTTTATATANTGCTCCTATGGAANTCTCCACTCTCTGTTGACGATTGGCCTTTTGACGAATTTCCAAAATCGCCATGACGATGTGTGGGTGAATACAATATTCGTCATTTAGTGAATTCCATTTTTGTATCCATTNTATNGCAAAGANCGTCACAGCGATATNNCATTGACGATCTGTAAACGTCAAACAAAATGACGAAAAAAACACATTCGTCACTTAGTGAATACACATTTGTGGAAATAATCAGCAAAATCGTCAGCCACTGACGATTTCTGTAAATCGTCAGTTAGTGAATTCCCCCCCTGGTGACTTAATAAGAAAAGCATACATAATGATGATTATTATTGTGTGATCCCATCCAGTAAAAGTAACAACATGGGAACTTAGGGTGCTAGCAACATCTCAGAGGTTTTTTTTTTTCTTTTAATTAGTTTCAAACGTATATTTCTTATTTATTGTCATTAAACATTCACATTTTTATTACATATAGACATTGGAACACATTACCTGTACTGAACGACTGTCAAATTCTGCTCCCCACAGTGTCTGGCACATCGGACGTACCTCATCCAGCTTGACTTACTGGCGTCTCCCCCGTCAATAAAGTGCTGTAGTGTCCCATCTTGGTCATATATCTGGAGGAGAGGAGTAGCAAGTTCAATAAGTTATTAACATAAATACAAATCTGCAGTCTTTTTCACTGTGTGGCCAGTGCTGCTATATATCTTTAACTGGAATATATTATTCTGACATCTGTCACCAGTATAGGGATGTACAATTGTATGAACTAAGAAAGAAACACAGTAATATGTCATCAACGTATCATGTCTTATTAATCAGGCCCACGGAGTCTCATGCATTTAGAACAAATGGAAATGCAAGTCAAACAACAAATGTACCATTTTAGTCGTCCTTTGCACAATGTCCTTCTGCGGATATGGCCTCTAGAACTGAACTCAGTATACTAGGTGCGGCCTAAAAAGTAACTTTACTACTTCTCTCTGTGCTACNTCCTCCCCATGCAGACTATAATCTGAGCAGCCTTTCTCATTGCTTTGTTACATTTTTGGGTATTATTGTTTGCTCTGCAGGGGTACATTTCTACCATATATTCTACAATTTCTACCATATATTGCACATTCTTTTACATTCATTGCCCTGGTGTAAGGCCCTGTCTAGTATATATGGACAGATGTTTGAAGTCTCATACTAACTTATATTACAATCAAAGTAGAACACATGGAATCGATCTGATAAGGTGTATGTGTGTTTTTCTTTGTATGTATAAACATAGCGTGGGTTTAACCAGGTACATAATGGAAAGGGTTAGAAATGTGAGGGCCAAATAGAATCTACAGTCTGTGGTTTATAAAAATGTTCAGACTGAATGGGCCAAGTGGATGTTATCTGCCATCACATTCTGAGTTTCTATATGTGTGTTTGCAGCAGCAGCTGTACATGATGATGTAGGATCCAGTACAATTCACAGACGGTGGAATTTCAGCTAGACACAAATAACTACTATAATTCTATACATAGTGAACGCAATAGAATTCCTTATTTGGGCATAAAATAACCTTGCCATCAAAACCTTTACATATGGTAAAATAGACTTGAAATGAAAAAAAAAACCCAGGCCTTCTATATAGCATTATCAACATAGATAGATAAGGTAATAAATGTTACATTTATTAGTAACCAGACGGGTGTCTTGTGTTTTCACATTTTATAGCAGTGTTATAGGTGCTATCACTGCAGTGTGACATCCCGTTATTGGTTCATACATAGCAAACGATATTGACAGCACTTGTGTTATCACGACAGGCTTTGACAAGCAGCTTGGGAGGCTTACCAGAGGTTACTGACCACATGGTACACAATCCTGTATTTCTGATGCTGTAGTGTGCAGTTACATGGTTGCCACAGCTTACATTCAGCTAAAATTAAAGTTGGTTTAGATAAGCTAATGGAACAATGTTAATAATAATGTTTACACTACATGTTACAAAGTAGAATCTTTATTATCAATTTTATTCTGGTTAGAAGATAATAATATATTATTATATTATGCAGTGGTTAATTAGACAGGCAGCAAAGGAGTATGGGTAACTAGGGACTGNATACAGATCCAATGTGGACATTTTCTGCATGATGCACACAGAAGTGTTTTCTGATGGAGAGGTGGAACAGTGCGGCATGATCCTACGTGACGGTATGTGTACAGTNCAGTACAGTACAGTATGCACTACCCCATTTTACGTATGGCTGGTGAGTAATTTTTATGGTGGGGAGGTCCGCTACCAGAGATACGACCACAGAAGCTTCTTAACTTCTGGAAATGTGCAAATTACTTACTTAATTGTGAATCAATACAATACTGCATGTAAACAGCATTGCCTATGAGTCAAACAGTACNACAGGACTAACAACATTATGTACANTAGCATACCCCTATAACTCACTTGTACCTATGGAGAGGATTATGTTACATTTAAAAACACAGACATATACTATACCTAAGATAGCCGTTAAGGACAAATTGTTAGAGCATTCACAGAATTGAGTCACTCTATTCGTNATAGTTGAAAGGGACTGAAAATGTAAATGCTGGATATGTATTTTTTTCCATTTGTCAAAGAAAGGAAGAAAATATAAAGGATATCCATGGGAACCTGAAAAACAGAATTCAGTAATGCTAAATATTCAAACCCTCNGTATAGCCTGGCATCTGGTTACATTCCTATACTGAGTTCTGCTCCTTGCAATCCTTCCATTGAAGACATTCTATAAGGAGCAGATGTGACACGTGTCACACTCTCTATGTAGTGGAACTAGTTTTCCACCAGTCTGTTCTTGCAGTCAGTGCTGGAGGTCAGTGGTTGTTATTGTGGTCTTGGAGGAGAGCACCCTCTGTAATGCTGTATAATCCAGGAAAACACTATAATAGAACAATAAAGGGTATTGGCATGCAGACCAGNGAGAACACGTGCCCTGCTTTACTATCCATTTTCATTATTTTGTTTAAATCTGATACTTTTAAGTACATACAAAAACTCTGAAGAACAAGAAAAGTTACAAACAATGGGTGTAATCCATTACTAAATGTATTCCTGGTAATCAGGATCAATAGGCTGATGAGGCTGCAGCCTTGGGTGCCAGACTCCAGAGGGGTGNAAAGCCACCTGTTTCTCTTCCCCACAGGTTGCTGAATAGAAATCNCTTATTGTGACAGGAGCTGCCGCAGTGTCAGCAGACTGTGTCAGTGTCTCAGACTGTCCGGAAGGATGACCTGTCAGCTCCTTCTCCTAGGGCGGCTGAAACCCTTAATCAGGCCCTGCTGATAACATAGCATGTCTGTACTTTCTTCTGTACCACACATGTCCACAACAAATCTGTATACAATTATGGCAATCCAGACTTTTAGGGGCCGATTCAATACTTCTTGTGTAAGGGTAAAACCTTGTTCCTCTTTATCTTACAGCTCATAGAGGCATGTATAACAAAGAGCGAGTTACCCTAATAGCTGCGAAAAAAAACTCATGGCCAGCTTTGAATTGACCCTATAGAAAGTCGCTACTACAACCTATTGTGTTCAGGAAGAGAGGATTTTAAGGAGGGTAGAGATGGAGTGTTATAGTCAATGATTAGTGGGAGGTAAGGGGTGGAGGGTCGTAGTCTATGTAAAATACAGACTTTCTCTTACTGTTACTCAGCACTGGAACACCAACAAAGTTTACAGAAAAAAATATTTTTATACCATACATAGGTCTAGTCTAAGTCCAGCATTCAGCTTTTCCCCATNTGAATATTAAAAATGATGTACCAAGTTATAAGCGTTATTCCCATATATTATCTATAAGAGCTGACCATAAAATGAACTATATGTAGGCAATTTCCTGGCAGCTGAGATGCTGTGACCTGTACCTGTCCTGTGGTTATTCCCAGGCAGAGATGTAATTCAGAATATTAGAATAAAATGGGACCTAAAAAATCNTTAAATGACACAAAATCCGAGATGGGTTCATTTTGCTTTTCATTTTGATACATAAAGTAAGTTTTTAGTTCTACTAACACAAACACTTTTATATTGGCTTGGAGCTGCAAGACCATGTTCATGTTTTTATGAATTTCCTGCACTCTGTTGTTTTGACACACTCCTGTTTAAGAGNGTTTCTTTAGGCCCTAATGATATTTTAATGACTGTGTCAGTTCTAACATATTTGACATAGAAAGACCTAGGGATGAAAATGATTATATTAAATACAAGGACACAGTCCAGAGTATAATATAATGTAAACTCTCAGATCTTATCATTTGAATTCCTCTTAGAGCATCTCCTCCATATAGAAAGTAGAAGCCACTAATTGCTAGAAGAGACCTCCCGCTTTTCTGCCACATACTGAATCTTGCTTATCTTTAAGGTGGTCAAACAGCATCAGAACAAAGTGAGTCAATCAGTCTCGTGGTCTTCATTTGACAGACATAAATGACGGAGGATTAACTTTCTATTATCTGGTTTCAGTCTGTGATCGGGACGTGTCTCCAAACCTTTTACTTTTTACTTTCAAAAAATGTGGATAGAAGAAGAGAGAGGTTGAGAAGGTTCAGTCATTTAGCATCACTGGAGCCAGATGAAGTTTGACTGGTGGGACCAGCCCTCTTTGATGTTACATCAGTTCAAGAATACCCTGCTGAGAAGTACATTTTATTCTTCTAAATTAAAGTGAAATATCTCTACATCCAGCTGTTAACTGTGACATGTCTAACATATTTAAACATTGGATTGGTGCCGACTTCCATGTGTGACGTGAACCTATTTATACTTATATCTCCCTCACAGCAGCAATGAGCATGTACTGTGGTACTAACGCACAGGAACTAAAGAGTTGTATAGAAAACTCCTAGCATTAATTCATCATATGACTATTGGTGCTACATCTGCAGTGTTTACTTAAAAATATCAGCTAGAATGAAATCATGGAACATGCTATTTGAATTACATAAGTATAACTCATAAAACACACCAGAACNTTACTTGAGTTCTTGGCAACATAAGTAAATATCACTGCTGGATGTCTATTGAAAGACGTGTATGAGCGGCATTGCTCTTTAAAAAAAAGTGTAGTAACTACATACCGTAATTAAGNATAGCAGCAAGATAAAAGAGACAGGGCTCTGATTCACTTCAAGTCATNCCAAACATACCAAGCAAAGGGCATCATGTATCAGGCCATGACCATTTTGTGCACTAATTTAGGTCCAGTAGGAAGATGGTAGATATAATACTAAGGTGATATNAATTTTTAAAAAGCTTCTGTAAAAGTAGAAAAGTGGAAACACAAAATTCCAGACATAATGAAAGTGTATCTTCCTTAATAATATCCACTACAC